>JAODAL010014348.1:0-87802 GCA_025379985.1 Phyllomedusa bahiana | reverse complement strand
TGTTTGTGAGAATGGGAAAAAAAAAATGGCGCCCTTTTTAATTTGGGTTGCAGATGTGAGCCCGGGCCCCCCCTTAGTGGGGGGCAACTTTTTTCTCCTTCCCGTCTTCCTCCCCAATACATTAAAAAGTCAGAATAGGGGCTTTTAGATGAGGGGGGGTTACATAAAATTTCCCCCAAGGGTGGGGGGAACCAAAGGGGTAGAGGGGTTTTGGGGGCTGCTGGTGGGGGTTTGTTGTAAAGTTGCGGGTTTGTGCGGGGACGCCCTTTTTTTCACAGAACAGTTGCATATAAAAAAAACATTAGCATTATAAAGTGAAATCCCCAGGGGAGGGGTGGGAGTGGGAATTTTTTAAAAAGGTTTTGTAGCAAGAGGGCCCGTGTTAAATTTCAACCCAGAACTTCCGGTTTTTTGGGTTTGTTTGGGGACTACAAATATGGCCAAAGGAAAGGGGAAGTGGCAGGGTTTGGGTTTTTGCTTTTCCCGGGAAAGAAAGAGAGTTTTTTGGACTTCTTTGAAAAGGCCTCCCGGGAAAATAATGGAATTTTTTCTACAGGGGGAGCTGAGGGGGGGAAATTTGGGGGAAGGGGAGGAGGGAGGTAATAAAAGGGTGTGATTAGTGTTGGTTTGCCCCACCCAAAATCTATAAACCTTTCCCCCAAACACAAAAACCACCCCCCCTTGGTTTTTTCCCCGTGTTTAAAAAAATTTTAACTGAAAAATAACTCACTGAATAACGACTGGGAGAAAACTAGGGGAACCCTAATGACCAGACTAAGTATTTTTTTCCCCTTAATGCAGTCGTCCCTAGGGGAATACGAACAAAAAAAACCCAAAAGTATGTTAAAATTTAAGCCCCAAAAAATTTTTTTTTTAAACTATTTTAATATTTTTCGGGGGGTTTGGCCCAGCAGATTTTATCAAAAATTTCAGATCATCTGTTATAACACTGTAAATGGCTTTGCCGCTCCCGGATCTCTTCTTAGGGACTTACCCCCCGGGGATATCCCCATTTTATATCCATCGGGACCCAGCTCCTGACCTAAGTTTAAAATTTTATACAAAAAGGGAAAAATACACTATCTAGCATTGTTGTCAGGGGGTGCCCCAGCAACCCTAAAGGGGGTTTTGAAAGACCACCGTCCCCCCCCCCCCCCCAGCCCGGGCGGCGCCGTTCCCCGCATGCCCCGGCCAAGTCCCAGCCACTTACCCATCCCGTTTCCTGCTGCTGCTCCCTTTTTCAAAAGTTGCGCGTGCCCCCCGCCCCTGGGGGTCCCACGCCGGCTTTTTAAAATTTTTAAAGGGGCCCAGCGCACCGGGGGATTGGGGGTATTGCCGGCTGCTGCCCTTTTTTAAGCCCGCCTCTTCCTGATGCCCTTGCCGGATCTTTAGTGTCTATTGCCTATTGAGAAAGCGTTCCCGAGTCTTGTTCTGATTACCGTGTACCGTATAGTTTGCCTCCGTCCTTCGACCACGAATCTTGCCGCCTGCCCTGACCTTCCTGCCTGTCCATGACCACGAAACTTGCAGCCTGCCCTGACAAACCTGCCTGTCCCTGACTATGAGCCTGCCTTCCGATTTTGTACCATGCTACACCTCGGCTGTCTCCGCAAGCAAGTCACGTCAGGGGTAGCGACCTGGTAGACTCCCGCCGCAGCAAGTCCATTCCGCTTTGCGGCGGGCTCTGGTGAAACCAGGACCTACTTAGATTCCGCTCCCTGGCGTGGCTTACGCCATTGCTTGCGGTGGTCCAGAGGATCCACTACCTCCAACCGTGACACTTGTACTTTACAGAGCAACAAGCAGAGACATCAATTGGTAGCGTTTGAAAGGTATACGCATATGATACTCACACCAGTATTCAAGACCACAACCTGGATCTGGACGCTTTCAGGTCTCCCACAGAGAGTCGACAAAGTACCAGGGACTCACACTGGACTGTCCAAAAAAACACAGTTAAGTCACGGATTTATAAAACCCAAACTTACTGGTTTCTATGGAGGTGATCAGTCTCTGTTTGGGCAGTCCAGGTTCATGCAGCCGGTAGCAGGGCGTCGGCTCCCCAGGGGTCTCGGTCGAGCCGTTTGCAAGCACGGCACCAATGTCAAGATGATAAATCAGATGTGGAAATTATCTTTTGTTCCACTCCTTATCCATTTAGATGTCTCTGTTCCAAATTGATTGATTATAGCTGTCGACAGTTTGAGCTTGAGAAATACGACCCATACGTTCCGTCTGGGGCATGAATCTGAATTTAATCGCAGTAAATTACATTCCAATAGAACTTTTTAATCACATGACTATTCTATCACTACATGGTTGGTCAATTGGTGGTCGCTAAGAGACAAGTTATAATTTGCATGTACGTATGAAGCATTAGCTGATCAGACACATTCCCAAACTCTCCTCTGTATCATCTGGGGGGAGGAGGGAGGCCTTGAATCTCATGATGTTATCAGCAAGCACTTCATTTGTCTCAAGGAAAGCTGTGTTGAAGACATCTGAAATAACGGCAGACAGAAAGCAATTAGAACTCAATACTAACTCAATGCTAAAGATATGATAGAACTGATTCAATGTTTTTCTTTCTCTAAATAATCAACTTGACATGTGTAGCTACAGGGTTAGGGGACTGTAAGGAATTTTTGTCTTGTGTGAAAGGCTAGGAATAACACTGCTAAGTATTGTGTCAGGACTTTTTCCAACAGTTTCAAGCCAATTAACCTATCAGTATGTTTTGGAGTATGGTAGAAACTGGATTACCTACTGGAAGGCCTAAAAAACAATTTCCCTATAACCCTTGGTCAAATCTGAACCCATGTTGGGTTAGATCTATCACTGTATTTACGCCAATCGTACAAAGTGGTGGAAAAGGTGGATGGATCTTCAGAGAACCAATGAGATGGACTTGGTTATTAATGGTTTAAGCCACTTTTGTAACAAAATGAAATTCTAGGTTTTGCCCTTGCCAAATGTATCAACAGAACATATCCCTCTAAGGAAAATAGAGAATTCTCCTGAAATTTATATATGCAGCATTTTTTTCTTTACTAAGAAGGTGACTATCTTGTGATATCTGCCTATCATTACTAATAACTTTGATTATTTGAATACTCATTGGTGACATGTGAAGTACAATCCAGGAGCTTTACAATAGCTCTCAGTACTAGAATTATGTATGCCTTTACTGGGATTTGATCAGTATTTCCTATGCAAAGAACAACTGACAAAAGATTCTAGTGTTACATGTGGCCTACACCTCAATCTTCTATGCAGCTATAGTGCCATTGAGTGGATTTTTCTTTCTGGTAATCCATGTGCTACCTTTAGCTTCTACAATGTGGTTAGCACTGCAGCATTATCACAATATACTGTAATAATAAAGTTTACACACAGTAGGATTATACACAGCATTCTGAGTATTTATAGTTGTACTTGAAATTTTGTGAACTCTTCAAAAGTTTGTACATAAATTTCACCTAAAACTACAATGGATTTTCTAAGACGATAAAAAGAATCACATGAAATAAACGAGTCAAAAATATTTAAAAAAAATCTAAAATCTGGGAGTGGCAAAAGTATGTAAAACTAGAATTAGCAGATAATTTTAAGGTGAAATTAGTCAGGCATTATTAATCAATGTGAGTAGGGAACCTATTGTATTCATAGAGAAAACATCTATCAAATCTGATTGGCACAATATATTTGTAGAAGTGTATCATGACACAAAAAAAGGAGATTTCGGTGGAGCTGAGATGAAGAGTTAATAAGGCACATCAGGCTGGAGAAAAGGTTACAAAACAATCTTAAAAGAGTTTGGACTTCAACAATCTACAGTCAGTCAGATTGTGTACAAATGGACCATTAAGAAAATTATTACCCTCTGCATACCAACAAAACTCACACTAAGAGGAAGGTGTACCGTATAATAGTCCACGAGGTCACAATAGAACCCATGATAACCTCTAAGCAACTAAAGATTTTTCTCAGATTAGGGTCTCGAGGACACTAAACAACAACAATGATGTGTAAGGCAGGATTTCAACTAGAAAGTTGCTGCTCTCTGAAAAGAACATTGTTGCCCATCTGCAGTTTGTTAAAGATCTCATGGACAAGCCAAAAGGCTATTGGAACATTGCTTTGTGGATGAATGAGACTAAAATGCAGCTTTTCAATTTAAATAAGAAGCATTATGTTTGATAATAGAAACACTACAAAAGCTCAATAGAAAAGTTGTGAAAAAATCTGAAGAAATCGGTCCATTGGAGTAAACCCACTAACGTAACAGAGCTGAAGCTGTTTTTGTACTGAGGCATGAACTACAATTCATCTTAGCTGATGTGCAGCACTAATAAATTATTACTGCTAGTGTTTATATGCAGTTATTGCTGCACAAGGTGGTCATGCCAGATACTGAAAGCAAAGGTTCACATACTTCTGCCATTTACAGACCTGTAAAACTAGTTTTTCTCAATACATTTTTGTTTGATTTGTTTCATTTGGTTCTCTTAATCTACTTTTAGGACTTCTGAAATCTGATGTAGGTTTAGGTGAAATTTATGCACAAATAAGGGCTTGCAAACTTTCATGCCCCATTATCTGGGGCCAAGTTGCCTGAAAATAGCAGAAACTAATTATACATATTTAATGCTAAATCTCAAAAATACTGAATGTCAGGAATATCATGCTGTACATTATTTTCAAAATTTTTACATTACAATCAAAGATATCACAGTCTGTGGAATTTTTTCATAAGCATAATTTCTTATAATTTGTGTCATACTCCAGCTCTCTGCAAAGTATACAATTAAGTTGTAAAATATTCACCGCATTGGGGTTTTTGCCTTCCTCTGGATCAACACTTTAACACTTTAGCAATACTTTAATAAATGGGCTGAACTGGGTGGACGTATGTCTTTTTTGGCCTGACAAACTATGTAACTATGTAACTATGTAACTAATAGCTTTCATAATACATATTGTAATTTTAATTTGCTAATTGGGTTACAGTATATACACGTATATACACAAATTTGTTGATTTTTATATGCAACTACGTTTGTTTTTGGATGTTTTTATATAAAAGACACTGTCTACATTATTAGTTACATTGACTTATTTTAAATTGTCTTTTTTGTTTTATTGTATTTTATTGTATGAAACTTCTTTTTAAGTGTCAGATGACTATTAAATGGGCATTGATTTTTTTTTATCAGACTTTACATAAATCAACAGTACAAGTGATTATGAGAAACTAATACATTTTTACTTCAAATTAATCAGCTCATTCTACAGTTGCCCATGAAAGTCTATGCAGACCAGAGAGTAAAGAGAAGGAGTGACTGAAAAGAGACTAAGGCAAAGAGACCCACAGAGATATTTCTGAAAGGTCTAGTAATTGTTTTATCTCACTCTAATGCTGGATTCACAACTTGTGGTGCCTAATACATATGCAGTGGGGAAAATAAGTATTTGTTATTGGCTCACTCCTCCATGCAGATCTTATCCAGATCTATCAGTTTTTGGGGCTGTCACTGGGCTACATTGAGTTTCAGCTCCTTTTAAAGATTTTCGATTAGGTTTAGATCTGGAGACTGGCTAGGCCACTCCAGGACCTTGAAATGCTTCTTACAAAGCCACTCTTTAGTTGTCCTGGCTGTGTGTTTCGGGACGTTGTCATGCTGGAAGACCCAGCCACAAGCCATCTTCAATGCTCTTACTGCGGGAAGGAGGTTTTTGGCCAAAATCTCACCAGTCTGCTTGCCTATTGTCCTGTAGCCCATCGCAGCCTTGTGCAGCACTACAATTTTGTCCCTGATGTCATTAGGCAGCTCTTTGGTCTTGGCCATGGTGGAGATTGAGTGTGAGGATAGGTGTCTTATAAAGAGGTAACAAGTTTAAACAGGTGCATTAATACAGGTAATGAGTGCAGACTAGGAGGGCATCTAAAAGAAAAACTAACAGATCTGTGAGATCTAGAATTCTTGCTGGTTGGTAGGTGATTAAATATCCATTTCATGCAATAAAATTAATTATTTGAAAACCATAAAATGTGATTTTCTGGATTTTTTTTTAGATTCTGTCTCTGAGTTGAAGTGTACCTATGATAACAATTACGGATCTCTCCATTCTTTGTAGGTGGGAAAACTTGCAAAATTGCCAGTGTACTTATTTTCCCCACTATATGTAGGGCAGCAGGATTTCCTCTCAAGTGTGTTTTTGTGTATGTGTAGTGAATATGAGGCATCATATCAACTAGTCTCCACCCACCTCCTTATGGAAAAATGAAAAATAGACAATGAGCCTAAAAGGGGGAAGACTGGTTTAAAATTCCATTTAAACCTTAAACAGTGACCTTAAAAAGTGCAATTATTCATATACACATCCAATACAGCATATTCGGAAATGTCATCCTAAAGTTCAGTTACACTTTCATTTTTTTTTTTGACTGTCTGAGTATTTTGTTTTCATGTGAGAGCTCTGGCTCAACTTGAAGCATGTGTATGTGCATTGGTTGCAATGATTGTACAGTTTTCTGCAGAAATATTTATACACCTGGAACTGTTCCTTATTTTTAAACATTGCAACCACACACTTAAATTTATTTTATTGATATTTCATGTGATAAAGCAATATAGTAGCAAATATTTGTGAAGTGTAAAGAAAATTATATGTTTTCCAAATTTTTGCAAATTAAAAAACTGAAACTTGTGGGATGCATATGTTTTCAATTCAATACTTTGTAGGGCCACCTTTAGCTACATTGACAGCTGCAGTCTGTTGGGGGATGTCTCATTCTTATTTGCAAAATAGCTCTAGTTCTGTCAGATTTTTTGGCAAACGTTTGTGAACAACAGTCATGCCACATATTCTCAATAAGACTTAGGTGTGGATTGTGACTGGGCGATTTTAACACATAAATATGCTTTGATCTAAATTATTCTATTGTAGCTTTGACTGTATGTTTAGGATCATTGTACTGCTGGAAGGGAAGCCTAAGCCTTAGTCTCATGTCTTTTACAGCCTATTCAAGTTTTACCCTGCATTTAGCCCCATCCATCTTCCCATCAATTCTGAGCAGCTTCTTAGTCCCTGCCGAAGCATGGCATCCCCATAGCATAATGCTGCCACTACCATGCTTCACGGCGGGGATGGTGTGTTCAGGGTGATGTGCAGTGTTGGCTTCCTCACACACGCAGTGTTTGACATTTAGGCCAAAAAATTTAATTTCACTTTCATTTGACCAGAGCAACTTCCTCCATATATTTTGTCCCCTACATCACTTTTTACAAATTGCAAATGTGACTTCTTATGGCTTTCGTTTAAAATGGCTTTCTTCTTTCCACTCTTCCATGAAGGCCAGATTTGTGAAGTACATGACAATTGTACTGTGGACAGATTCTCCCACCTTAGCTGTGGATCTCTGCAGCTTCTTCAGAGTGACCCTGGACCTCTTGGCTGCATCTCTGATTAGTGCCTTCCTTGCCTAGGCTTCCAGTTTAGGCGGACGACCATGTCTTGCTAGGTTAGCAGTTGTGCCATACTCCTTCCATTTTAGGAAGATGAATTGAACAGTACTCCGTGAGATGTTTAGAGTTTGGTCTACTGTTTTAAAAACTTAACCCTGCAATATACTTTGCCACAACTTTAGCCCTAAGCTGCCTGGTTTGTTCCTTGGTTTTCATTATGATGTTTGTTCACTAATGGCCTTCACAAAACAGCTGTAGCTAGACAAAGAATAAATGACATACAGATGCACTCTATTAACTAATTAGGTAACAAAGGATTTCAGTTATTGGTATGAAAGTACATGGGGCTGAATACATGTGTACACCATACTTTTTGATATTCTAATTTGCAAAAATTTTGAAAACCACGCATCATTTACATCTTTATACTACACAAATACATGCTACTTTGTGTTGCTTTACAACATATCAATAAAATACATTACGTTTGTGGCTATAACAATTAAAAATGAGGAACAGTTCAAGGGGTATGAATGTTTTTGCAACTCACTGTATATAGGCTATATTACCATATTACCTTTCAGAGTATATTGAACAAGTTCTCTAAATGTGGGAGTAATAGTTCAATTCTGCACTCTATCACAACAGGAACTGATTATCTTGAAATAAATAATTGTCTCATAACCATTAGGCCATTGTTCACACAGCTAGATCTTGGCTAATTGCATGAGATGTGTATTTAGTATCAATGGCAGGATGGGATGCAGACCTGAGAGATCAAGGAGGCCTTTCCTAAAGCCTTCCAAATATGTTCATCTGTAAAATGTTTTCACATGCTTAGAAAATATCTATTTATCAAGAAAACAACTGCAGAAAATATGACAGCAGTCTGTGATTATAAAGATATGCACAGAGATTAAATATATAGATTATAAGGAGCTTTATGACTACTATATTAACTATACAATGTTGGACTGGCTTTCTCAGTACCCACCAGTGGAATTGATTCTTAAAGCCCACTGTAAAGGCAGGGGAAGTGCATCCTCTGGACCACTGCAAGCGGTGGTGACGGCCTCGCCAGGGAGTGGGGTCTAAGTAGGTCCCGGTATTCACCAGAGCCCGACGCAAGGCAGGATGGACTTGCTGCAGTGGGAGTCCTACCAGGTCGCTACCCCTGGCGCGACTTTCTTGTGATGGCAGCCGAGGTGCAGCGAGGTACCGAATTGTGTGACAAACTCGTAGTTAAAGACAGGAAAACAGGTCAGGGCTGGCGGCGAAGGTTCATGGTCGAGAAACGTGGCGAAAGGGTTGGTAACACGGACGAGACTGGAACGCACTTCTAACAGCTTTCTCCAAGGCACGTGGCACCAAAGATCTGGCGGAGACGTACTGGAGGTGTAGCAGTTATATAGGGTCAGTGGCCGGCAATCAACAAATTACCGATGCGCTGACCCTTTAAATCTGAGAGAGCCAGCACGCACACGCCCTAGGTAGTGGGACTCTCGCATAGGCCAGTAGAGGGAAGTGAAGAAGCTAGGTAAGTGAATGCTCCCAGAGGAACCGACATGCGGACCATGGCGCCACTCATAACACCCACAAGTGAAATTGATTCTTGGTGCACACCAATGAAGTTTATTTTTAGAGCCCACCACTAGAGTTGATTCTTGGGGCCATTAGTGGATTTGATTCTTAAGGCCCCTCATACAGCTGCTCTTGTGTTCTGTCTATCTCCCTGAAAAGAAGCCCTAGGCTTGCCATGCCCAATGGCCTACCATGCTCAGGGGAACACAGGGGATTTCCCCTGTATCCTTGTGGGCCAGTCCAAATCCAAATACATAGAGCAGTAATGCAATGTTCCATCAAATTTGACTGGCTAAATTTCAGTGCATGCAGAGCTTATCAATTTAACAGACACTATGGGCTATATGTATGAAAACTGTTTAGGTCTAAAACTCACTTTTTTTGCCCATAATATTCTATGTTGGAATGCCTATGAACTTCATTGTAAGTGGGTCCAACAGGTGTCATCATACAACATGGATGGCAGGACATCATGGTTTTGGTTATAAATAGAAGTGACAATGTAAAATGTGAACAGGTCAAAATAAGCACATGAAAAACTTCACTTTGGCTGTTTGTACAATATAAAATTCCCCATGGCTCTTCAGAATAATGGGGGCTTGTTAACCCCTTAAGCACCAGACCTGAAAAGGCTTTAATGACCAGCACATTTTTTCAGTTTTTGCCTCCCTGTGTTTCAAAAGTCCTAACATTTTAATTTGTTTAATGATGCAGTTGTATGATGCCTTGTTTTATGCAGGAGAAGTTGTACTTTTTGGGGGTGCAGTTTGAGTTTATATATAAATTACTGCAGAATTTGTTTAATTTTTTGGTTTTTAAATCATTTTTTTACACCATTCACATTTTACACAAAATAACCTGTTAGATTTATTCTACAGGTTATTGAGGTCATGTTGATACCTATTTCTAGTGCAGCTGTGGCACTGGGAGCTGCAAAACTGTTCTTTCTGCAGTGATGTCTTAAGACATCACTACAGAAAGGGGACCTGCACCGCTCACTGTCTACAATCGGTGGGTGGTTTTTAACGAGTTAATTATAAGTTTGGGGTGTGTGACTTCCCTGAATGAAAATGGTGAATTTCAGCTTTCTCCTAGCAAGTTACTTTTATAAATATTATTACATAATAGATAGGGATGTGTGGAATGAAAAAAATGAAAAGATACATACATAATTTAATTAATGACATAGCTTAAAGTATTATCCTTGGTTTCACCTGGAGTATGTCAAGAACATTTTTGTAGAATTGGTATGCTGTATTTCTGGTATTTGAATAACTATAATATACCTGCACATTAATCATACGTAACTCACATTCTTGTGTTCAGTATAAGTTAACTGCTAGTGTGGATTAAATTAATTAAATTACAAGCAGATCTTTTTCTCCTTCTGTGAAGCAGATTGTTGTATTAACCCATATACTGGAACCAAAGTCTCATATTTGGACTCATCAGACCAAAGCACATATTTCCACTGATCTAATGTCCATTCCTTGTGTTCTTTTGCCCAAACAAGTCTCTACTGCTTGTTGCCTGTCCTTAGCAGTGGTTTCCTAGCAGCTATTTTACCATGAACGCCTGCTGCACACAGTCTCCTCTTAACAGTTGTTGTAGAGATGTGTCAGCTGCTAGAACTCTGTGTGGCATTGACCTGGTCTCTAATCTGAGCTGCTGTTAACCTGCAATTTCTGATGCTGGTGACTCAGATGAACTTATTCTCTGCAGCAGAGGTGACTCTTGGTCTTCCTTTTCTGGGGCGGTCCTCATGTGAGCCAGTTTCTTTGTAGCGTTTGATGGTTTTTGCCACTGCACTTGGGGACACTTTCAAAGTTTCCCCAATTTTTCAGACTGACTGACCTTCATTTCTTAAAGTAATGATGGCCACTCGTTTTTCTGTACTTAGCTGCCTTTTTCTTGCCATAATAGAATTTCTAACAGTCCATTCAGTAGGACTATCAGCTGTGTATCCACAGTTCTGAACAACACAACTGATGGTCCCAACCCCATTATATGGCAAGAAATCCCACTTATTAAACCTGATAGGGCACACCTGTGAAGTGAAGACCATTTCAGGTGACTACCTCTTGAAGTTCATTCAAGAGAATGCCAAGAGTGTGCAAAGCAGTGATCAAAGCAAAAGGTGGCTACTTTGAAGAACCTAGAATATAAGACATATTTTCAGTTGTTTCACACTTTTTTGTAAAGGATATAATTCTACATGTGCTAATTCATAGTTTTGATGCCTTCAGTGTGAATCTACAATTTTTAAAGTCATGAAAATACAGAAAACTGTTGGAATGAGAAGGTGTGTCCAAACTTTTGGTCTGTACTGTATACAGTACACTAGGAGTACTATGGCGTTAACCCCTTACCGACAATTGACATACCCATACTTCAAGGTCGGGTAGGGGTTCCTGCAACTTGACGTATGGGTACGTCATGGTGATTTTGCGAGCTCACAAGATTGCAGCATGGGACCAGCTGTATATTAGTGAGCTCAAGCCATGGGTGATTGACCCTTTGCTATTGCGACCTATCATGGTGTCACGGTTCACGCCGCAGTCCCCAGCCATGGACCGCCAGTGTGTCATGCCTTCCTTGTCTTGCCTGTTTCCCTGCTTGCTGCAAGTGGCTCCTTGTACTTACCCACTAGCACTCGCTCCTGCCTCCTAGCTTCCTGTCTTTTATTGGTTTCCTGGTCCCTGCTTTCCCGCCCTGAGCCCCTCCACTGACTATAGGAGGAAGTTCCTGCCTTTGCTCTGTGTCAGTCCTTTGATTGTTGCAGTGGAGGGGCTCAGGGCGGGAAAGCAGGGAACAGGCAAGACAAGGAAGGCACGACACGCTGGTGGTCCATGGCAGGGAACCGTGGCATTAACCGTGACAGTAACTGTGACACATGGTCACGATAGGAAGGTACAGGCAGGAAAAGTGAGCTCCTCCTGCCTGCGCACGTCGCAGTATGCAGCGCCCAGCGCCGCTACTGGTCTTCTAAATTACAGCCCGGATGTAATGCATTGTGGGCATGTGATTGATAGTCACCATGGAGACCAGTATACAACAGCAATAAGTGAGCAAGAGCTACACGCTCGAAACGCGTCTGTTTGTATACGCCATAGTGGTGGTTTGTATGCCGTTTTGCTGACTTTTTTACTAGTACATCAATAAAACTTTTTGATTTTACCTCAGCCGGACTCTGGATCCTGTGCGGTTCAGGCTTTGTTTCCAGCGCCGTTTGGATATCCGTATACTCACAAATGCTGTGTACTGGTCTGCCTTGTACTAGTGATCTTAAAATCATTGATACAAATCCCCTATGAGGAAAAGTGAAAACAATTTGAAAATTAAAAACTTTTTAAAAAAAGTAAAACACAAACATGAAAAATAAAATAAAAAACACATGCACCGCCCTTTTCCCCTTTACAAACACCAATTGCCCCCAAAAAGATCAAAAATAAATAAAGTACACATATTTGGTATCACCGAGTTCGTAACGACCTGCCCTATATTTGTCCTATTTTTTAACCCGCACGGTGAACGCCGTAAAAAAAAAAACAAAAAAAAAACAGTCACAGAATTGTGATTTTTGTTCATCCCGCAGCACATAAAATGGAATAAAAAGCGATCAAAAACTCATATAAACACCAAAGTGGTGCCAATTAAAGCATCAATTCATCCAGCAAAAAAAAAAAACCTTATACTGTATATGGAAAAATAAAAAAAGTTATGGATAGTGATTCATAAATATTGTTTTACACAATAAAAACACTTTTAAAAAGTGCTTCCACATAAAAAACTATTTAAATTGGGTATCAACATAGTTGACTCAACCTAGGGAGTAAAACTAACTTGTCAGGGATAATGCACGGTGAGAACTGTTAAATATAAAAATAAAAAACACTACAGTACTTTCTTCACCCTGTTTTCCAAAAACGGATTTAAAAGCGATCAAAAAGCCTTTCTCCTCCCTAAAATTATGCCAATAAAAATGTCAACTCATCCCGCAAAAAACAAGCTTCTATACAGCTCCATACACAGAAAAATAGAAAAAAGTTACGGCTCTCAGACAATGGCGATGCAAAAGCGTGTTTTCCTTTTTGAATAAAAGTGTCTTTATTGTGTAAAAGCAGTAAAACATAAAAAAATATACAAATTGGGCATTGCTGTAATTGTACTGACCTGCTGAGTAAAGCTAGCATGTCATTTATACCGCACAATGTCGGGTGTAAAAAATCTAAATAAAAAACACTACCAGGAATACTAGCTGTATTTTTTCAAAATGCCTCACAAAAACCTTAAAGGGGTTTTGCCACGATGTAATGTTGACGTGGGATCCTCCAAAATGGGTTTTTAATCACTTTTCTAAATATATGTGAATACAAAAATTGCAGTCTGAGAGAGCTACAGCCTTCCTTACATGCACTTGATTACTTCAAAGCTTCTATTAGATACGACCTGACAAGAGCTGCTGTCTGCTGGCCGGGCTTGCGCAGAGAGAGCTTCTTATCTGATGAGACTGAGCTGCAGAAGTTTTTAAGGCACCGGGTAGCAATATGTTTTCTTTTGTATACAGAATAAACTAGTTGTAGTGTGATTAGATACCTGCTTTATCTGATGACAGGGAACATGAAGAAGCTTTCAAGCTGCTGTGTAGAATAGGTGTTGTCTTTTGTATATAGAATCCACAAGGTAAAGTTTGATTTTTTCAGTGAACATGTCACAGGATCCCTTATGCAGCTTTGTGCTCTGGCTGTGTGCGTCTCTCTCTCTTTCAGCTCCATGGTTTGTTTACATTAGCATCTTAGCAGATAAGGCTCCTCCTGACAGTGCAGTCTGAGGCTGTGTCTTGCTGTATTGAGAATCCACTCTTGTACTGTTTATTATTTCACTTAAGTTTTGAGACACTCCCTTGGATTCCTCACTCCTCACTCGCCCCCACCCTCTCTCCCCTGCAGCTTCATGACTCAGCATGATTTGTTTACATCCTGCTCTCATGCTGACCGGAGGTACGTAAATGGTCTCTTTGCAAATCCCCTTTAATAAAAAGTGATCAAAGCATCATATGCACCCCACAATGGTACCAATAAAAACATCAACTCATCCCGCAAAAAACAAGCCATAACCAGCTCCATGTACAGAAAAATATAAAAGTCATGGCTGTCAGACTAGGTTGACATAAAAATGCAATTTTTTATAAACACATTTCTATTGTGTAAAAGTAATAAAACATAAACAACTGTATCAAATTTATATCATGGTGATTCTACTGACCCACATAGTAAAGTTTATCCTGCATGGCGAGCGCTGTAAAAATGAAGCCCAAAAAATAATGGCGGAACTGTGGTCCACCCCCCATTTTCATGGCCTAATGCTAAAAAAACTAAGGAACACCTGTGCATCCAAAATGCACAATAAACCTCTAGAAGAGATCCATGAGGTGTGTTCAATCCAAAATGGAGTGACTTCTGGAAGGTTTCACTTGTTCTGGTATTTCGGGGGCTTTGCAAATGCACCTGGCACCCACCAAAATCTGTGTTCCAAAAGCCAAATAGAGCTCCCTCCCTTGTATGCCTTGTCATGCGCCCAAACAGCAGTTTACACCCACATAGAGGATATTGCTGAACACAATTTGGGATGCTTTTTTTCCCAGGATTTCATGTAAAAATTAAACATTTCAGCTAAAATTGCAGCTTGTTGGAAAAAATATTTTTTTCATTTTCAGACCCTAACGTTAAAAAAAATTTGTGAAACACCTGTGTCAATATATTCACTACATCCTTGGATAAATTCCTTAAGGGGTATAATTTCAAATATGGGGACATTTCAGGGAAGTTTAATAAGTTTTAGCACCTTAGGGTATAAATGTCCAGTTGGTGCTATTCTGGGCCTGTTGTTGAGCCAAACAGCCCACTAGGGCCACATTTGGTATATCTCTAAAAACGGCAGAATCTGGGAAATTGATGTTGAGTTTCATCTGCAAAAAAAGTGAAATTTGTAAACTTCACCTCCACTTTACTTTAATTTTTGTGAAGTACCTAAAAGGGTAACAACCTTCCTAATTTTTTTTTAAACACTTTAATGGGTTTAGTTTCTTACATGGGGTCAGTTAGGGGGGTATCTAACATACAGGCCCCTCAAAGCCATGTCAGAACTAGACTTTTCCCTAAAACAATCTATTTTACAAATTTTCTTAAAAATTTCTAAGTCCCCAAATGTGGTAAAAAAGAAAACATTTAAAAAATGTAGACATATGATAGATGCCAGTTATAAACTATTTTGAGTGGAATAACTACAGTCCCTTACAGAAGTTCTGTCGCTTATCCAAGTTGTGGAAACCAAAGCTTATAACCTGACTTAAAATTCATCCATTGGGGTTTTTTTAACGAAAATAAATTTGCTTCCCTGCTGACATATTGATCATGTAAGGAACACAGAAAGTTAATATTCAAAAAGCAAAGTACCTGATAATAACTTCACCGCAGTTATCAGTCCTCAGCAGGCGTCCTACCTGCTTCAAATTCAACTCCAAATATATACAGGACTGAGACAGCTTCTATTTTTCCAACTGTATTTATTATTCAATTATATATTGGAACAAATGCTTCAAATAGGGCTGTGCCAACATTAATCAATATATGTCTTACTATAGTTCACACACTGCGGTTATCCATAGTAGTACAGTCTTTTACTGGAATACAAAGTACTTTAACACCGGGGCATCCAGCCTACCTTTAGCTGTTTTCTATGCCTTGTGACTGCACGCCATTTGGCGTTCTTACTTGTAACCTGCCGTATCGTTCGTGCTCTTGGATAACTTCGATCTCAGGCAGAACTCACTAAGTCCTCTAAGCTACAGTAGGAAGTGACTGCGCCTGCGCGACGTTTCTGGGTCCTCCTCCTTTGTCAATCTCACCGGAGGTAAGTAACTAGGTTACTTAAATAGTGTGTCTCCCTTCTGGCAAACAGATTTAACCCTAATGATTCCAATGTGTCTATTTATTCACCATCTAAAACCGTATCACTAATATACTATTCTCTATCGTGACTTATATTAAAACCTTTTATCAACTAACCTCCTATTAGTTGATAGTAGGATTAATAAATACAGTAATAATACAGGAATAATAAATACAGTTGGAAAAATAGGAACACAGAAAGGTCAGATTTTGGCAAGACAAAAGTTTTGTCGCCTTGTCATATAATGCACCCAATCCTAGTTTACAACCTCACCTGTGCTCACTAATTGATCGGTTAATTAGTAGGTGTGTATAAAAAGAACTCCAGAACCCCAGACCTTCACTTGAACTGCAACTTGACCTCTGACAACATGCCAAAAATCCACCCTGTGGCCAAAGCCTTGATTATCAAGAGGCTGAAGACCAGATCCACTGCAGAGGTGACTGGCACCTTTATTATGTCTTAGCGTCAAGTACAAACAATTAAAAAAAGATTTGAAGAGACTGGAGATGTTTTTGACAAGACCATGTCCGGCAGACCCCGCAAGACAACTGCTCAGGAGGAATGTTTGTTGGTTCGAAAATCAAAAAACAGCCCCGCTTCGACTTCGGCACAGCTCAACAGGCCTGGTCACCTCAAGTCCCTGTGTCAACTAGAACAGTGTATAGGATTCTGTCTCGAAATGGCTTCCGTGGTCGAATCAGTGCCCAGAAGCCAGCACTTAACAAAAGGCAATTTAAAAACCGTGTGGCATTTGCCAAGGCCCACAGCTACCTCTTACATTATCTATCATAAATGGGGTCAAATTTTGCAGTAGGATGGTGCTCCATCTCATACATCCATCTCTCCATCAACGGTCCTCAAGGCAAAGAAGATCAAGGTGCTCCAGGACTGGCCAGCCCAGTCACCACTCATGAACTTCATTGAGCATGTTTGGGGTAGGATAAAAGAGGAAGCTTGGAAGACAAAACCAAAGAATCTTGACGAACTCTGGGAGGCATATTAAGACTGCATTCTTTGCTATTCCTGATGCCTTCATCAATAAATTGTATGAATCATTGGCATCACATGGATGCAGTCCTTCAAGCTCATGAAAGTCACACAAAATATTAAATATGGCTCTAATAGCACCACAACTTCATTCACCAATGTTATGAAACATATCTTTGTATTTGAAGTTAATTATTTGTTTGATTTTCACATTAATTTCTGTGGGCGACAAAACTTTTGTCTTGACAAAATATGACTTTTCTGTGTTCTTACTAACTATTCTGAGAAGCTTGTGGAGGGATATCCAAAACATTTGACCCAAGTCATACAGTTTAAGGGCAATGCTACCAAATACTAATGAAATGTATGTAAACTTTTGACTTTGCAGAAAGTAATAAAAATGCCTTAAAAATTATCTGTCTCTCATTATTTTGCAATTTGTCAAATATGTAATTTTGGTAATCCTAAATGACCTAAAATGGGTAAGGTGTAGGGTAGGCCAGAAAAGTCCAGCTGCTTAAATTTATTTTCATTAGAAAAACTTAATTTGGGAGGGTTTCAGCTTTCATATGAGTCATTTCTAAAAACCAATAGATGAATTTTAAGTCAGGTTATAAGCTTTGGTTTCCACAACATGGATAAGCAACAGAACTTCTGTCAGGGACTGTTTCTTACACGCAGACATTTTTGAACTTTGAAAATTGCAAATTTTCCAAATTTTCATGATAATTTGATATTTTTCACAAATACACAAGGACCAAAATTTCTTACTAACTTAAACCACAATGTGTTACGAGAAAACAATCTCTGAATCACATGGATAGGTAAAAGTGTCAAAAAGTTATTCTCACATTAAGTGACACGTGTCAGATTTTAAAAACGGGCTCTGTCAGGAAGGCCAAAACTGGCTAAGGAGGTAAGGGGCTAAACAATTTGGGACAGACCATATAATGATGTCATGTCTTTGGAAGCTTCTGATTTATTGACAACATCTGAGACACACCTGTGGATATATTTTATTGCACACAAGAAACACACTGCTTCTGTGTGTAACATCATGGGAAAGTCTAAAGAAATCAGCCAATATATCAGGAACATAATTTTGGATTTGTACAAGTCTGGATCATCCTTGGGTGCAATTTCCAGTTACCTGAAGGTGCCTTATTTATCTGTACAAATAATTATATGCAAGTACAAACAAGATTGGAATGTCCAACCATCACACCGCTCAGAAAGGAGATGGGTTCTGTGTCTCAGAGATGAATGTGCTTTGGTCCAACATGTATATATAAATCCAAGAACAAATGCAAAAGACCTTGTGAAGATGCTGGTGGAAGCTGGTATAATTGTGTCATTATCCACAGTGAAATGAGTACTGTATCAGCAAGGGCTGAAAGGCCACTCTGCCAGGAACAAGCAATTACTCCAAAAGAAACATATAAAAGCCAGATTAATTCTTTGCAGATGCACACAGGAACAAAGACCTACATTTTTGGAGACATGTCCTGTGGTCTGACGACACTAAAATTGAACTCCCACACCCAACAGCTTCTCCACTTGTATTGTTTAACCCCCTGCTCTGCTGTTTTAAATGTAATGGTATGTTTCTCCCTGTGAAGCATCATTTCCCAAATCCTCCATTGCTGTCTGAATCTTTAGGGGACCCCCACACCCAACAGCTTCTCCACTTGTATTGTTTAACCCCTGCTCTGCTGTTTTAAAATGTAATGGTATGTTTCTCCTGTAAGCATCACTCCATCCTCCATTTGCTGTCTGAATCTTTATGGGACTCCCACACCCAACAGCTTCTCCACTTGTATTGTTTAACCCCCTGCTCTGCTGTTTTAAATGTAATGGTATGTTTCTCCCTGTGAAGCATCACTCCCATCCTCCATTTGCTGTCTGAATCTTTATGGGACTCCCACACCCAACAGCTTCTCCACTTGTATAGTTTAACCCCCTGCTCTGCTGTTTTAAATGTAAGGGAAATGAAATTCTGCTATAATAACTTTGTTTTGCATCTCCTACTTTAACAAGAGGCCTCTATCCCAAACTTTTCCTCACTTGCCAAATCTCCTTCTGCTCAGTAACATCCTCCACCCCTCCCACCTCTTGTTTCACACCTGATAGCTGATTTTAAGATAGACGACTATATAAGAGCACATTTTAGGTCAGTGTTTGACCTGGTCAGTGATGCAATACCATAGATGCAATATCCATTAAGTGCTATTCCATAAGTGTGACTTCAGAATTATACCAGAATTGAAGCCAGAAATGAACCAGGAATGACCTTAAGGTAAAAATTAAGTTAGTCGGCTTTATAGTCATAACACCTCCAAAATGCACTTCTATGCCACTATCATCACTACCTCCCTATTCCTAAAACTCCTTGTCTATCCTCACACACCCACACTTGGCAACGACTTCCATATCTCCCCGTCTATCCTACCCTCACACCTGACCTCTGCTCTCCCCCCTCTTTCACAGCATTAAAACCTCTCTCGCAAAACCTACACAACCCCTTTTGCTCTATCCACACAACACCTTCTCACACTCTCCCTCTTCTCCTTGCTGCTGGGGACACACCCCCCAACCCCGCCCCCACTCCCCACCTCCCCCCTCCTATCTCACCTGCCACCTACACCCCAAGAAGCACCACCCTCCATAACCCCATATACATAAAGCACATTCCCCTCACCCCCGCTACACCAATCCCCCTGCCAGGAGCTCTCTGGAATACACGTACTGCAGGCACTAAGCTTCTCATCATCCATGCCCTCTTCATCCCCCCGCCACCAAACCCTTTCCCTTTGGGACAAAACAGAAACTTGGCTGACACCCTTTGACCCCAACCTCCCCTGCTGCATTTCTCTTACGGCGGGCTTCAGTTTACCCCACACCCCCCCCTGGCAGTAAACATGGTGGAGGTGTCGGCCTTCTTCTTCAGATACCTCTCTTTTGTCCCATCCCCATACCTTCCCTCACCCTCCCCTCCTTCAGGTGCACTCCTCGGCATCTACTCCCCCTCCAACCTCCAAGGGGCTGTTTGTTTATCGTCCCCCAGGCCCTGCCACCACCTTCCTCGACCACTTCGCTTCCTGGCTCCTTCACTTTCTCTCCAACTGACATCCCCACTATTATCATGGAGATTTCAACATCCCAATGACACCCCCTGCTCCACTACTAAACAAACTCCTGTCACTCTCATCTTCCTTCGGCCTCACCCATGGAACCTCTGGAGCCATAAATAAAGATGGGACACACACTGGACCTCATCTTCATCCGCCTTTGTCCTCTATCTAACACCTCAATCTCTCCTTTACCCATCTCTGACCACAACCTGCTCACCTTCTCCACCAATTCCACCGCACCTGCCCCCCCCCCCCAAATCTACAGCTCCCCCCTAGAAACCTACAACACCTTAACCCGGCATTCTCTCTGAATCTCTTTCTCCCCACTCTTCCCTCTTCTCATCACTGCCCCAGACATAGCCCCCACCTTCTACAACACCCCAATCACTACCACTCTTTTCATGGTCGCCCTCTCACACACAAAGAACAAAGCAAAATCAACAGACAACCCTGGCACACACACTCCACCAAACAGCTGAGGCGCACTTCCAGAATTGCTGAACGCTGCTGGAAGAAAACCCGCTCCACCACTGACTTCACCTCATACAAACAATCACTGCATACATTTAAATCTGCACTTCATCAGCCAAACAGGAACTACTTCACCACCCTCATATCCTCCCTGTCTCACAACCCCAGACAACTGTTTCAAAACCTTCAACGCTCTCTCCGTCCACCAGCACCCCCTCCCCATCTCTCCTTCCAGCAGATGACTTCGCCACTTACTTTCTTAATAGATCAATCTCATTAGACAAAAGCTTCCCCCCCACAGTTTCCCCCCTGTCTATCTCTATTCCTGCAGTGTCCCCACATCCCACCTCTACACCATGTCATCACTCTTCCCCCTATCTTCCTTCTTCTACTGTCACTCATGACAAGCTCTCCACTCTACTGTCCAAATCCAACCTCATACCTGTTTAAACTTTACCCACTGCCATCCACCTCATCCCCGACCTCAGTGCTTCTATCATCCCAGCCCTCACCCCTCTCGTCAACCTATCATTAACCTCTGGCATCTTCCCTTCCCCCTTTAACCCTGCGACCATCCCCCCCATCCTTAAGAAACCATCTCTTGACCCCTCCTCACTGTCCAACTATCGCCCATCTCACGCTTCCATTCGCCTCTAAACTCCTCGAACAAACGTCTATCTTCAACTTCCCCTCATCTATCCACCAACTCTCTCCTTGACCCACTGCACTCTGGCTTCCGACCCCCCCACTCTACAGAAAACCGCCCTAACCAAAGTCACCAACGACGTAGCAACTGCCAAAGCCTCACGCCCCTACTCTGTGTTCTCCTCCTAGACCTGTCCTCCGCCTTGACACTGTCGACCCTCACTCCCCATACAAATCCTCTCCTCCCTCGGCATCACGGACTTGGCCCTTTCCTGGATATCCCCCTACCTCACTGATCGGACATTTAGCGTCTCTCACTCACGCACCACCTCCTACTCTTGCCCCTTCTGTTGGTGTACCCCAGGGTCTGTCCTGGGCCCACTTCTCTTTTCTATCTACACTATTGGGGTGGGTCAACTAATAGCATCGCATGGCTTTTATTACCACCTGTATGCTGATGATATCCAACTCTACATCTCCGGCCCAGATATTACCCCTCTACTCTCCGGATCCCTGACTGTCTTTCGTCCATATCCTCCTACTTCTTTCCCCAAAGTCTCCTGAAGCTAAAAAGTGGAGAAACTGAACCATCATCTTTCCACCGTCCCACTCCATCCCTCCACCTGATCTCCATCACAGTCAATGGCTACACCTCTCCACCAGCTCTACAAGTCCGCTGCCTTGGGATAACCCTTGACTCCAATCTGTCCTTCAAAAACCCCACATCCAAACCCTCACCTCCCCCCGCCGCCTCCACCTGAAAAATATCTCCCGTATCCGTTCATTCCTGAACTTCGAAAGCACAAAAATGCTCGTCCATGCCCTCGACATCTCACCCTAGACTATTTCAACATCCTTCTCTGCGGCCTCCCAGCTAGCACCTCGCTCCCCTCCAATCCATCCTTAACTCTGCTTTCCCGTTGATTCACCTCTCCTCGATACTCCTCTGCCACTCCCCTCTGCCAATCCCTTCACTGGGTTCCATTGCCCCGCGAATCCATTCAAGTTTGCAACCTTGACCTACAAGGTTCCATGACCCTCCCCTCCTTACATCTCTGCTCTAATCTCCAGATATCTCCGTCACGCAACCTCCGCTCCTCACAAGACCTTCTTTCTCTGCTCTCCCCGTATCAGCTCCTCACACAACCGTCTCCAAGACTTCTCCCGTGCTTCCCCCACACTCTGGAACTCACTGCCCCAACACATCAGACTCTCCCCCACTCTCACCAGCCTCAAAAGCAACCTGAAAACCCATCTCTTCAGGATTGCCTACAACCAACAATAACCCTGCTGTCACTACACTATCCACAACCATGTCTGCCCCTCACCTTTTCTCTTCCCACCTTCCTTTTAGAGTGTAAGCCTCACGGGCAGGGACCCTCTCTCCTTTTTGTACCAGTTGTTAGTTAGTAACTTGTCCCCTTGTACTTGTTTGACCTATGTTATGTATGAAACCTGAATGTACAGCGCTCTGGAACCAAGGGCGCTCAAAAAATAAATAATAATAATAATAATAATAACTGTTTGGCCATGATGACCATTACATTTAAAGGAAAAAGAGAGATGCTTGGAAGCCTAAGAACACCACCCCATGTAAAACATGGGGTGGCAGCATCATGTTTTGGGGTTGTTTTGCTGCAGAAGAGACTGGTGCTCTTCACAAAATAGATTGCATCATGAGGAAACAAGATTATGGGCCACATGTATAAAAACTGTCTAGGTCTAAAATTCACTTTGTTGTCCATAGCAACCAATGAGAGCGCCCCTCTCATTTTTCCAGAGCACTATATGAAATGAAAGAGGCACGCTGATTGGTTGCTATGGGCAACAAAGTCAGTTTTAGATCTAGACAGTTTTGATACATGTGACCATATGTGTCAATACTCAAGCAACATCTCAAGACATCAGCCAGGAAGTTAAAGCTTAAGCGGAAATGGGTCTTTCAAATGCACAATTATCCGAAGCATACTGCCAACCTGGTTACATAGTGAACTAAGGATAAACAAGTCAAAGTTTTGGAGTGGCCATCACAAAACCCTGATCTCAATACTATTGAGAATTTATGGGCAAAGCTGAAAAGGCAGGTGCAAGCAAAGCGACTTATACACAGGGCTCAGTTACACCAGTTCTGTCAGGAGGAATGGGCCAAAATTCTTACTAACTATTCTGAGAAGCTTGTGGAGGGATATCCAAAACATTTGACCCAAGTCATACAGTTTAAGGGCAATGCTACCAAATACTAATGAAATGTATGTAAACTTTTGACTTTGCAGAAAGTAATAAAAATGCCTTAAAAATTATCTGTCTCTCATTATTTTGCCATTTGGCAAATATATAATTTTGGTAATCCTAAAAGACCTAAAATGTGTAGGGTAGGCCAGAAAAGTCCAGCTGCTTAAATCCACATGCAGGAAGTAAGAGTTTTAGGGATAAAACATCTCATGCTAATGAACAACAGAAGGAGCCCTCTAACTCCTGAAATGTAAGAAAAGAGGGTTCCTTCTGTTCTCCTGTGGTGTGCAATGTTCTATCCCTAAACATTTTTTGTAGATTTAAGCTGAAGATTTTATGCATTTTTCTTGACTAAATTTTGTATTTTATAAGATGCTGGATGTTTTCTGGTCTTTCTTATCCATTGCTCTTGTGGAGGATTCATACACCATCCATGAAACCCAACTACCATATTTTTCAGACTATAAGACGCACTTTTTCCCCCCAAATTTTGGGGGAAAATTAGGGTGCGTCTTACAGTCCAAATGTGCTTTCCTGGGCTGGGAGGAGGATGCTGTGGGAAGCCATCAGCAGTATTTAAGGGGTTAAACCCTGCTGCCGGCTTTCTGCAGCATCGTTTCTCTCCAGGCTCCTGCCATTCCGAGAGAGCGCTGTACAGTGGTGGCATGTGGCTGATCAGTATATCCATCAGCCACTGCTAACAACAGGGATGAACCCGGCTCCGTCCCTGATGTTAACACTTTAGACGCTGCAGAGGGGGATTGGTTGCCATGGCAGCAGGAAGCCTCATGTAGGCTTCCACAGCTGTCATGTACAGTATGTATGCCTGTTGTACACCCTGCCAATGGCAGGCTGTAATATATAATGAATGAATGAACATATTGCTACATACACCAATGCAATAGTCTGCTGTATATAGGATAAGGCATTCTGCCATCTAGTAGTCAAGTACCCTAGGGGGACTAAGTATTAAAGGAAAAAAAGTAAAAAAAAAAAATTAAAATTGAAAGCACTCCCTTTTTGCTGTTTTACAGATAAAAAATAAAAAGTTACAGCTGGTATTGCCATGTCCGTAAAAATTAAATCTATTAAATTATATCATAATTTATCCTGTAAGCTGTACATCATAGAAGAAAAAAATTTCAAACACCAACATTGTGTGGTTTTTTTTTTATCTTTTCGTATCCCCCAAAAATTGTAATAAAAAGTGATCAAAAAATCAAATCTATCTCAAAATGATACCAATAAAAACTACAGTTTCAAATTCCTTTCTTCCTATTTACCTCCTTTAAAACCTAGTTGTGTCTTATAGTACGAAAAATATGATATATATGCCGCAAGTGAGCTGACCTTCTTTGTTTCTTTTTTAAATATCACATATACAGTAGATAGAAAGGTGGATAGATGGATGAATAGATAAATAGATGGATAGTGGTGGAGTGATTGAAGATTGTGAACTCTCCAGGATTACCCAAATTTCTGCATTAAACAAACTATTTCAGATTTTCCCATAAGGGTATGTTCACCAGTGCGCACAGGTATGTGCCGCCATATGCCTACTGCTGAAAGTATGTGCTGGCCAGCGTGCACTTTCAACAGCACAAAGCCCTGCCTCCTATTTAGTTTCATATTTCCCGGCGCGTATGAACCCCATGTAATTTCTTTTTATGGGCACACAGTAGGGACTTGGGTAATTTTGAGTACTTATAGTTAAATAACATATGTAAAAAAATACATCCATCAAATTAATTTCTCTAATGCAGTATGTTTTCTGACACCTATCATAATAAGCAAGAACTTGTCAGCAATCTGTACTATATTTTCTCTTCTGTAGGATGACTCCACCTACATCAATAAGAGGCTAACCTTTGCTCCCATCATGCATTAGTGCACCCTAGGTGCCTATGACACGGTCACTGATTTGCTGCTTGCCCTTTTTTTGGATAACTTTTGTTAGTTACTAACCACTGCTCACTGGAAACACCTTGCAAATCCTGCTGTTTCAGAAATGCTTTGACCCTGTCATCTGACCATTACAATGTGACCATTGTGGAACTTAGGGCCACATGTATGAAAACTGTCTAGGTCTAAAATTCCCTTTGCTGTCCATAGCAACCAATCAGAGTGCCCTTTTTATTTCATATAGTGATCTGGAAGAATGAGATGGGCGCTCTGATTGGTTGCTATGGGCAACAAAGTGAATTTTAGACCTAGACAGTGTTCATACATGTGGCTCTTAGAGTCGCTCCGATCATTATGCTTGCCCATTTTACTGCTCCATGCACACCAACTTCAATAACTGATTATTCATTTGTTGCCTCTTTTTTTAACCATCGACAGATATCATTATAACAAGATAATCAATGTAAACATTTGTCCTAGTTGCAAGTAACACAAAAATTATTCTGGATAATGTTTGAAACTGAAAACAAAATAAATAAAAATGGACACTTAAACACTTGCTTCCAGATTTTACCAGAAATATAATACAGGAAGAAAAAAATTTTGGGATCACCATCTTTTCTTGGGAGTCCTTTGTAATATCCATTAGTAGGTATGTTGTGTATGTCAATGTTTCAAAATGACTTGACCTTTTACAAAGCTGGGACTTGAGGCAAAACGGAAATCTAACTGTATGTGAATTATACTAGTGTTGCTGTATAAAACACCCTCTAGTAGCGATTAAAAGTAACATTTATTAATTTAATTAAAATTAATGATTAATCATTATTCATGTATAGTTAATATATCCACTATCAATATTTAGCACTGGTCTTTGTTTTCCTCAAGCATATATAATAGCAAAATTATTTGCACAGAAAATATTCAACAAAACAATATGTCACATGATGCCTCCACACAAAGCCATTTTACAGAGCTATAGAGTGATTATATGGCTTCATAATATGGAGACTGATTGAACATAGGACAATTTTTTTTTTCTTAATCATTATTGGAGATATTGGGAAGTATTGTAGGGCCTCAGAGACTTCTATCACTGCTGTATTATATCACCCTACAACTTTGAGGTTACATGAATGCAAAGAACAAGGAGCTATATAATGCTAATTAGATAAGGATTAGTGAAGATTACGTTTGTATCACTTACAAAACCCTTAGCACAACTGTGAATTCTCTGAACAACACATTAGATTATCATTAAGAAAAGTGATTAAATTTATAGTTTACGTTTTCAGAATTGTTTAAAATTTCACTTTCAGTTAATGGGAATTTAGATACTTTGGTTCTATGGATGGGTACGGATTTAAAAATCACATTTTTAATTGCTTAAACAGATATGTTTAGTCTGTTGTATGGTTAACAAACAAGGTTTGTTAATGAAGAATGATAAAAAGCATATACATATGTAAAAGTAATGTTTTTTTTTATTGCGTTTCTAAAATGAAATATTCTACCATTAAGGAATTTTTATTTTATTGTTTATGTAACTTTTTTTTTAATACCAAAATAAAAAGAAGTAGGACATAAGAACATTTCTGATCACATAAAAGATAAACAAGCATAAAATAAAAGCATACAATATATTTTTTGGGCAAGTGTAATTCATAGCTAACTAAAAATATACTGTCAATATTTAACTAGCTTAATATTATTTCAATTAGCATAAAAATAATTAAACAACATATGTTTCACTTCTTTTCTTAAAATTTTGGGTGTTTTATCAGTGTTTATATGGATCAGAAAAAAGGGAACCCATAAAAATGTATTCTACTGGCTTTTCTCTGACAAACATATTTTCTAGTTTAGAGCCATACGCACCTGTTAGACATAGAAAATTCATCAATTGGAGAACCGCAAAACTTGGGAAAATGTTAAATTATCATGATTAGTTGTTTAAGAAAAGCATAATGCCACTAAAAACATTTAGTTCTTTTAAAAAAACATGTTGGTATTTTGAATTTAACTGTTTGTGCTAAGATTTGTTTATTAGCATTTTTACAATTAGGCTAAAATAGCACTTCATCTGATATACTTATTTGGCCTATAGGGTGGCTTCCCATATACAGTATTAGAATTTATTCACAGAAAAGGGAATCCCCTTTCAAAAAGTAAAACTTAACTTTTATTGTAATAGTTAATAAGATAAAATTAGTGACAATTAGTGAACAATCCCTATTATACTATCTTGATATGCACCACGGTCCCTGCTCTGGGCCGTGGTCGCGCTCATGTATCTGTTCCCTGGACCAGCCATCACTCACTTCTCCCTGCTCCTGCTCTGCTTATTGTTTACATAATGGTTTGCTTTACGTGATTTACCCTCTTTGTTTGTAGTATTGTGATTGTGGTAAACTGATAAGGTGCCTGGAGCATCGCAGTTATAAGGAAAGGTTAAAATAATTAATTTTCTTTAATCTTGAGAAGAGACATATATGGGGGCTATGATTAAATTATATATAAACATAGAGTTGAAACCAGAAGCTTACATACACTATATAAAAAGACACATATGTCTGTTTTTCTCACAATCTGACATGAAATCAGAATAAACCTTACCTGTTTTAAATCATTTAGGATTACCAAAATTATTTATATTTGCTAAATGGCAGAATAATGATAATAATTTAAAGTATTTTTATTACTTTCTGGAAAGTCAAAAGTTTACATACATTCCATTAGCATTTGGTAGCATTGCCCTTAAACTGTATGACTTACATAGTTTGTCAGGCCGAAAAAAGACATACGTCCATCCAGTTCAGCCCATTTGTTAAAGTGTTGCTAAAGTGTTAAAGTGTTGATCCAGAGGAAGGCAAAAACCCCCATGAGGTAGAAGCCAATTGTCCTGATGTTAGGGAAAAAAAATCCTTCCTGACTCCAATCTGGCAATCAGAATAAATCCCTGGATCAACGACCCCCCTCCAGAATCCTAGTCACTATAACTTGTTATATTACATCTAGAAATGTATCCAGACCCATCTTTAGAATCCTAGTCCCTATAACTTGTTATGTTGTCATGCTCCAGAAATGCATCCAAGCCCTTCTTGAACTCTGTTAGTTATTTCACCATGACAATTTCCTCTGGCAGAGAGTTCCACAGTCTCACCGCTCTAACAGTAAAGAATCCCTTTCTATGTTTATGTAGAAACTTTCTTTCCTCAAGACGTAGAGGATGCCCCCTTGTTCTAGATACAGTCCTGGGTATAAATAAATCTTAGCGAGATCTCTATATTGGCTTAATATAGTTAAACATATTTATTATGTCCCCCTAAAGCCGTCTTTTCTCTAAACTAAATAACCCTAACCTTGCTAATCTTTCTGGATATAGCAGTCCACCCAGTCCTTTTATTATTTTTGTTGCCCGCCTTTGTACCTGTTCAAGCTCTACAATGTCTTTCCTGTGCACTGGTGCCCAAAACTGTACACAATATTCAATGTGTGGTCTAACCAGGGACTTGTATAGTGGGAGAATAATGTTCCCATCATCACTTTACACATCCCCCATTGGACAAACCATCAGCAGATTTGGCTTCCAGTACCATCTCTATGCTGATGACACCCAATTATACACCTCCTCCCGAGACATCACTCCTGCCCTGATACAAAACACCAGTGACTGTCTGTCCGCTGTCTCTGACATCATGTCCTCTCTCCATCTGAAACTAAACCTCACTAAAACCGAACTTCTTGTCTTTCCACCATCTTCTAACCAACCCTACCCTGCTATCTCGGTCTCAGTGTGTGGCACCACCATAACTCCTAGGCAGCAGGCCCGCTGTCTTGGGGTAATACTAGATTCTAATCTGTCCTTCACCCCTTATATCCAATCCTTTGCCAGCTCCTGTCATCTGCACCTCAAGAACATCTCCAAAATCCGTACTTTTCTCACTGTGGAAACAGCTCAAACCCTCATTGTTGCTCTTATTCACTCTCGTCTTGACTACTGCAACTCCTTGCTTATCGGTCTCCCTCTCTGCAAACTCTCCCCTCTGCAATCTGTTCTGAATGCAGCAGCCAGGCTTGTCTTTCTCTCCAGCCGCTATACTGATGCCCCTACCCTGTGTCAGTCACTGCACTGGTTGCCCATCCAGTACAGAATACAACATAAACTCACCACTCTCACCATTAAAATTCTCCACAGTGTTGCTCCTCCCTACATCTCCTCCCTCATCTCTGTCTACCACCCTACCCGTGCCTCCGCTCTGCTGATGATATCAGACTACATTCCTCAATCATCCGAACCTCCCATGCCCGTCTCCAAGATTTCACACGTGCAGCACCGGTCCTATGGAATATGCTACCGCGGGCGATCAAGCACATTCACAACCCTCACAGTTTTAAGAGGGCCCTGAGAAAACATCTTCTCAGCCTGGCCTACAAGATCCCTAACTGCTATCACACTGTCACTCCCTACACTAGGGCACTCACAGGCACTTATCTGTATATAGATGTACTGTCAGGGTGGCTGGGTCACCCAATTTCTATGTAAACCACCTCTTATTTATGTAACATGGCTGGACCATAGTAAACTGAGCACTTCTTAACCCTTTGTCTCACCCATACACCATAATAGATTGTAAAGCTCTCGCGAGCAGGGTCCTCATACCTCGTGCCCACTTTGTAAGTTCTTTTAATGTGTAATGTCTGTATGTACACCCTCTAATTTGTAAAGTGCTGCGGAATATGTTGGCGCTATATAAATAAAAATTATTATTATTATTATTATTCCCATCATGTGCATCTATGCCCCTTTTAATACAACCCATGATCCGATTAGCCTTGGCTGCTGCTGCCTGACACTGGCTGCTACAGTTAAGTTTACTGTCCACCAGGATTCCCAAGTCCTTCTCCATGTCACTTTCACCCAGTGTTTTTCCATTTAACATGTAATCATGTAATGGATTTTTCCTCCCCATGTGCATAACCTTGCATTTATCAGTGTTAAACCTCATCTGCTACTTCTGTGCCCCGGCCTCTAACTTATCCAGATAGGGCACAATACTGAGCCCTGTGGTACCCCACTAGTAACAGGGATCCAGTCTGAGTATGTACCGTTAATTATCACCCTTTGTTTTCTATCTCTGAGCCAGTTGCTTACCCACTTGCACACATTTTCCCCCAGTCCAAGCATGCTCATTTTACTTACCAACCTTTTATGTGGAACAGTATCAAATGTTTTAGAAAAATCCAAATATATAACATCTAGTGCCTCAACCCAATCCAGTCTGGAACTAACTTCCTCATAGAAGCTGATGAGATTTGTCTGACAGGACCGATCCTTCATAAACCCATGCTGGAACAGCATTATACATTTATTTTCAGTGAGATACTCCAGGATAGCATCTCTTAGAAAACCTTCAAACATTTTACCCACAACAGAGGTTAAACTTACCGGCCTATAGTTTCCAGGATCACTTTTTGACCCCTTTTTGAATATTGGCACCACATTTGCCATGCGCCTATCCTTTGGGACATACCTCGTTATTATACAGTCCATAAATATTAAAAATAGGGGCCTATCTATCACATTACTTAACTCCTTTAGGACACGTGAGTGTATACCGTCAGGGCCTGGGGATTTGTCTATTTTAATCTTCCTAAGGCGGAGCTGTACCTCTTCCTGGGTTAGACAAGAAACAGTTAAGTTGGAGTTTACCTCATCCCTCTGTTCATTAACAGGAAGCTCATCCTCCTTGGTAAATACAGTGGAGAAGAAATAGTTTAATAGGTTTGCTTTTTTCTCATCGCCCTCTATAGTCTCTCCCTCAGTAATTTTTAGAGGGCCAACATTTTCTTTTTTTAATCTTTTTACTATTTATATAGTTAAAAAATATTTTAGGGTTAGTGTTACTTTCTATGGCAATATGTCTTTGTGTCTCCAGCTTTGCTGCCTTTATCATTATTGTACACACTTTATTTTCTTTCCTATAGCTTCTTAGCATCTCTTCACTGCCCTCCTGTTTTAGTAGCTGAAACGCTTTCTTTTTGTTTTGACTTGGGTCAAACATTTTGGATATCCTTTCACAAGCTTCTCACAATAGTTGACAGGAATTTTGTCCCATTTCTCTTGACAGAACTGGTATAACCGAGTCATGTTTATAGCTCGCCTTGCTCACACCTGCCTTTTCAGCTTTGCCCATAAATTTCCAATAGGATTGTGATCAGGGCTTTGTGATGGTCACTCCAAAACATTGACTTGGTTATCCTTAAGTCACTTTGTAACCAGTTTGGCAGTATGCTTCGGGTCATTCTTCATTTGGAAGACCAATTTCTGCCCAGACTTTAACTTTCTGACTGATGTTTTGAGATGTTGCTACAGTATTGATACATAATTTTCTTTCCTCATGATTAGTGATGAGCGATTACGTTGACTATCGTCATCGGGTCGATATTCGATATCGGCAATTATCAATAAGATATCCGATAGTCGATAATAGATTATCGCCAATGACCATTAAAGTCTATGGGAGAGGAACAACACCTTCATTCTTACACCCAAACAGGGATGGAGAAGCTGGAATTAACATCCACAACAGCAAACTGTATACGTGCTACATCTTAGGCAAGACAATTAGGTTATAAAAGCCACAGAAAAAAAAATCACAGACCATTCACTATCCCTGTCTTGCACCACAGCATGACCCTTAAACCTGCATGACCCACAAATTAAAAAGTGCCAGAAGGCAGTATGATTTGAACCATCATTTTACTTGAACTGGACATTGAATATCCCTGTCCTGGAACGCAGCATGAGCCCCAAACCTGCATGACCCCAGATTAAAAAGTGCCGGAAAAAGGAGTCTTTCAACCACCATTTTAGTTGAACTGGACATTAACTATAACTGTCCTGTACCTCAGTATGACCAATAAACCTGTCTGACCCACAGATTAAAAAGTACTGGGAAAAGGAGTCTTTCAACCACCATTTTAGTTGAACTGGACATTGACTATACCTGTTCTGTACCACAGTATGACCATTAAACCTGTCTGACCCACAGATTAAAAAGTGCAAGAAAAAGGAGTCTTTGAACCACCATTTTAGTTGAACTGGACATTGACTATACCTGTCCTGGACCGCAGTATGACCATTAAACCTGTCTGACCCACAGATTAAAAAGTGCTGGGAAAAGGAGTCTTTCAACTACCATTTTAGTTTCACTGGACATTGACTATACCTGTCCTGGGCCACAGCATGAGCCCCAAACCTGCATGACCCCCACATTTAAAAAGTGCCGGAAAAAGGAGTCTTTCAACCACCATTTTAGTTTCACTGGACATAGACTATCCCTGTCCTGGGCCACAGCATGACCCCTAAACCTGTTTGACCCACAGATCACAAAGTGGCACTATGCTATTTTGTACAGTGACTCTCATTTAGTATATTTTTTGGTAACTGACATTTGTTTACAGAATTTATTTAGGGAAGTTTTATTTATAGTTTTACATTATTACCATTTTGCTTTTTTTTCAAGTGTTATAACATACAAAATACAACCCTCCCTGCAGTTATTAAAATGTATTTTTTTACACGTGTAGATGTGTTAATTCGTCCGCACACCCCATAAGTAATACAAATGTCCTAATCATCCCCAAAACACTTCTTAGTTGAGAAGACATTTGCCCTCCTGGCTTCTGAGACTGATTCAATTCAATGGTTTCATTTTTCCTCCAAATCATTCTTCATTGATTAGGGACAGACTCCCCTGGAGATCAAATGATGCGACCCCATAGTGACTCCAGCCCCAGAAAATTTTAAGCCTCAAATTGTGCAATTTGTGTCCAGCCCTAGACCCCTTTTTGACACTACTTAACCTCACAGAAATCACCTTTTTCAAAATCTGATTTTTTAGAGAAATTTGAAGCTCTCCTGATTGCCCCTAATGGTGAGAGCCAGTGCTGCCGTCAGCCATCTGTTAACACAGAGGTCCAGCTGCCAGAATTACGGTGGGTGTGGTGAGAGACCAGGCTAGCATCTGTCATCTATTAACACGCAGGTTCAGCAGCCAGGGCCGGAGTTACAGTGGGTGCGGTGAGAGCCCAGGCTGGCGTCCGTCATCTATTAACACGGTAAAAATGCCCTTATGATGCAGCAACAAAAACAGTCGTGCTGAAGCAGAGTGCGGAAGCGGAAGTGTGAGGTAAGACCTCCAGCCTTCCTCAGTACACAGTCAAGACCTGGGTAGCACTTGCCCCTCCGTATGAGTGTGGACCAATTGAGCTTCACTTGGAAAGTCTTTGTTTCTCTTTTTTAATTGTATTAAATGGGTTGTCTCAATACAGGGATTGATAGCTATGTTAAAGATCTTGCAAAAACAAGTCATTTTGCAATATGTGTCCATTAACATTGTCCTACCTATTCCTGTTTCTGACAGCACATCAACCTTGAGCCACTCTTGAAAATTGTGAAGAACAATTGTCTGTTAGAAACAACATTTTTTTATTATAGGACCTGTAGTATAGCTGCATGTCACAGCAAAATGCCCCAACAAATTCAAAACATGACCCTTGAGCCACTTTTGACAATTGTGAAGAACAAATGTCTGTTAGAAACAACATTTTTTTTTAGAATAGGACCTGTAGTATTGCAGCATTTCAATTAGCAGGCATGACCGCAGAAAAAAAATATATGAAAAAATGACTTCTCAGCCACTGTTAAAAATTGTGAGGGAGAAATGCCACCTAAAAGCCACATTCCTGTTCCAAAGGACCATGATTACTGCTGTATCTCATAGCAACATGACCCCAAAAAATTATAAATATGACTTTTCAGCCACTATTTAAAATTGTGATGGAGAATTGCCTCTTATAAGCCACATTTCTGTTCCAAAGGACCATAATTATAGCTGTATCTCACAGCAACATGACCACAACACCATTGACAATGCAAAAACTTCTAAAGATAAAGTGAGTAAATGGAATACGGTGTTTGTCATGAAACCTTGCTGTCTTTTACAGTCTCCTCACAGCAAAACCAGCAAAATGAAACTGTTGGGAAAGAGAATAAAAATTGCAGTAAGAAATTATCATTTTAAAAAAAAGTTTTCATGAGGACCATTTCTGTTTGAAGAGGAATGTGAAGTAGACCGGCAACTAATCGGTGACCTCGACAATTGGGGCCACAACATCATTAGAGATCCATGTCTGATTCATCTTGATGAAAGTCAAACGATCCACATTATCTGTGGAAAGCCAGATGCGTTTGTCTGTAATGACTCCAGCTGTGATGAAGGTCCGCTCAGATATGACGCTGGCTGCTGGGCAGGACAACACCTCTATGGCTTGGCGAGCGAGCTCGGACCATTCGTCCATTTGGGATACCCAGAAGTCTATTGGGTCCGAAACACATCCAAAAACATCGGTGTTGAGACGCAGTCGTGCACCATGATCTTAAGCTGGTCTCTGTGTGTTGGATGTGTGCCCTGCATTGCATGCGTTGGTGAGGTGGTAAATAAAGATTGCCAGAGGTCACCCATTAGGCTTCTGCCACCTTGCCTGCTGCTGCCGCTGCAGCTACTTGGCACTCTACTGATGCCACCAGAGGACCTTGGGGGAAAGAACCCTGTACCATCCCTGCGGTTTTGAAGAGCGTGCGCCGAGCCTGAGAGTCACCGTCACGTCAAGGGACATCCACCCAGCTCACCCAGTGAGCTGTCACAGAGATATAGCGGCCTTGGCCGTGCTTACTAGTCCATGTGTCGGATGTCAGATGGACTTTTCTGGCCACAGATGCAGACAACGCGCTTGAAATTTTAGATGACACGTGGCTGGCCAAAGCAGGGACGGCTTTTCTGACAAAGAAATGCCTGCTCGGCATCTGGTATTGGGGGCAGGCAAGGGCCATGACGTGGCGGAACCCATCTGTGTCCACCAGACGGAAAGGCAACATTTCCAAGGCCAAAAGCCTGGCAATGCCGACATTCAGGCTTTTGGCTTTGGGATGGTTTGGGTTAAAGTGTTTCTTCTGCTCCCAAACCTGGAAGACAGAAGGCTGGCTGCTAGACTGGCCGCTGTACAGCGTGCAGGTCGTCAAACTGGCAGAAGGAGAAGGGGTAGGATGGGTCTCTGGTGGTGCTGTTGGTACTCGGGCGACGGTGGAGGCTGAAGCAGAGGCTGATCCCTGATCATGACTCCGAGAGACATGGGCAGCTGAGGAACGCTTGGTGGTGGTGGAGGGGGAGGAGGAGGCGGAGACAGAGGGTGTGACAGTGGTTGGAAGCCCGGCGTCGGTCTGGCCTTTTTTGGCCAAGTGTTGCCTCCATTTCAACTCATGCATTTGCTGCATGTGACTAGACATGTTGGTGGTGGTTAAACACCTAAGGTTCTTGCCTCTACTTATGCGTTTACGGCAAAGGCGGCATATGACATCGCTGGGTGAATCAGAGGCTTGCTCAAAGAAGGCCCCAGGCTTGAGAGGTCCTGGACCTTTTTGACGGCGATAAGAGAGGAGCGGGGTTTCCGTTGACCATGGCTGGCGGAATCATATCAGCGGACTTGTGCGACCGCCCTCTCCCTTTTGAGGCGGGACCCGTACTGACACTACACCATCGTCTTCCTCCTGTCCAGTGATGAAGCGCTCGCAAGCAAATTCTGCTGAAAAACTACGTTGGATCCGCATTGTCGTCATCATCATCATCAACACAGGTGACTTCGTCGTCCTGACTTTCTGCATCCAGGCGCTGCGGGCTACAAGCAAGAGGGATTTGCAAGGCGTTGCCGACCGCCCCGGGGATTTTTGCCGATTGACCGGCTTCCTTCTCCTCCTCTGATGGCATCAGTTACTGGGGTCAGAGCAGAGAAATCATTCCTCTTTGGCCTTTGATCTTTTAACATGCCTTCTGACCCCAACCGCATTTTGTCATCAAAGAGGTCTTCAGAAAATGGATTATCCACAGTGGTGGGTACAGAGTTGACATTTGGGCTGCTTCATATTGGACAGATGCTGATGATGCTGATAAAGACATTTGTGGCCGTGACTGGGAGGATGAGGGGTAAGACTGCTGGATGCAGGTTGCATTAACCACTGAAGAACAGTTTGGCGACGCTGTTCGTTACTGAGATTCACAGGGCCCTGACCCAGCGGGGACAGGCCTGTCAGTCCTGCAACTGACGATCCGCGGGCATGCGTGTTGTCGCCAGCACTGGCAGGAGCACCTTCTCTCGTACCTCTACCTCCATTTCCTACCCCCCTCTTTGCTCGCTTACCACCTGAATTTCGTTCCATGTTCAGAAAGATAAAAATTTGAGAAGGTATGGAAGAGTTTTGGAAAGTCTCTTATTAAAAGACGGCAAATCACAGCTTTTTCTCAAATCCCTCAACTCAAAACAAAATTGCTGGATTCAAATTTAGCTGCAAGGTCGCTCTATCAACAAAGCTGGCCTGCACCAAAGTGAAAAAAACACCTGTCTGAAATGTATATGGGATAATAAAAGGTATTTTTTGGCACCTATCAATTCACCTTTGGTGACTACTATATTGCTGAATTCAAATTTAACTGCAAAGTAGATCTATCAACAAAGCTTGATTGACCAAAAGTGAAAAAAACACCTGTCTGAAATGTATACTTGATAATAAAATATTTTTTTTGGCACCTATCAACTCACCTGTGGTGACTACAAAATTGCTGTATTCAAATTTAACTGCAAAGTAGATCTATCAGCAAAGCTTGACTGACCAAAAGTTAAAAAAACACCTGTCTCAAATGTATACAGAATAATAAAAGGTATTTTTCGGCACCTATCAATTCACCTGTGGTGACTACAAAATTGCTGTATTCAAATTTAACTGCAAAGTAGATCTATCAACAAAGCTTGACTGACCAAAAGTGAAAAAACACCTGTCTGAAATGTACGGGATAATAAAGGTATTTTTGGCACCTATCAATTCACCTGTGGTGACTAATAAATTGCTGTATTCAAATTTATTTTGCAATGTAGCTCTATGAACAAAGCTTGACTGACCAAAGTGAAAAAAAACACCTGTCTGAAATGTAATACTTGATAATTAAATATATTTTTTTGGCACCCATCAATTCACCTGTGGTGACTACAAAATTGCTGTACTCAAATTTAACTGCAAAGTAGATCTATCAACAAAGTTTGACTGACAAAAAGTGAAAAAAAACACCTGTCTCAAATGTATACAGGATAATAAAAGGTATTATTTAGCACCTATCAATTCACCTGTGGTGACTACTAAATTGCTGCATTTAAATTTAACTGCAAAGTAGCTCTATGAAAAAAGCTTGACTGACCAAAAATGAAAAAAACACCTGTCTGAAATGTATACGGGATAATAAAAGGTATTTTTTTGGCCCCTATCATTTCAACCCGTGGTGGTTACTAAATTGCTGTATTCAAATTTAACTGCAAAGTAGATCTATCAACAAAGCTTGACTGACCAAAAGTGAAAAAAACACCTGTCTGAAATGTATACGGATATTAAAAGGTATTTTTGGCACCTATCAGTACACCCGTTTGGGGACTACAAAGTTGCTGGGATTCAAATTTAACTGCAAATAGATCTATCAGCAAAGCTTGGGCTGACCAAAAGTTAAAAAAAACACCTGTCTGAAATGTATACGGGATAATAAAGGTTTTTTTTTGGCAACCTATCAATTCACCTGTAGTGAAATTTCTAAAATTTCTGTATTCAAATTTAAACTGCAAAGTAGATTATCAACAAAGCTTGACTGACCAAAAGGAAAAAACACTGTCTGAAATGTATACGGATTAAAGTTTTTGGCACCTATCAGTACACCTGGGTGACTACAAGTGCTGGGTTCAAATTAAATGCAAGGTGGCTTTTCAACAAGTGGCCTGCGCCAAAGTGAAAAAAACACGACTGAATGTATACGGATATAAAGGTATTTTTTGGCACCTATCACCTGTGGTGACTACTAAATTGCTGTATTCAAATTTAATGCAAAGTAGATCTATCAACAAAGCTTGACTGACCAAAGTGAAAAAAACACCTGTTGAAATGTATACGGGATAAATAAAAGGGATTTTTTCGGCACCTATCAATTCACCTGTGGTGACTACAAAAATTGCTGTATTCAAATTTAACTGCACAGTAGCTTTATGAACAAAGCTTGACTGACCCAAAGTGAAAAAAAACACCTGTCTGAAATGTATACGGATATTTAAAAGGGATTTTTGGCACCTATCAGTACACCTGTGGTGAACTACAAAGTTGCTGGATTCAAATTTAATTGCAAGTTGGATCTATCAACAATGTTGCCTGCGCAAAAGTGAAAAAAAAAACACGTATCTGAAAAGTAAACAGGATAATAAAATATATTTTTTGGCACCTATCAACCTTTGGTGACTACAAAATTGCTGGATTCCCAAAATTTAACTGCAAAGTTTGATCTATCAACAAAGCTTGACTGACCAAAAGTGAAAAAAAACACCTGCCTGAAATGTATACGGGATTAATAAAAGGTATTTTTGGGACCTATCAACCTGTGGTGACTACAAAATTGCTGTATTCAAATTTAACTGCAAGGTGGCTATATCAACAAAGCTGGATTGGGCAAAATTGAAAAAGAACACCTATCTGAAATGTATACTGATAATAAAAGTGGAGTTTTTTCACCTAACAAATAGACCTGCAGTTACTAGAAAGATCTGTACCTAATTTTAAGGCAATGCAATGTCTATACAAAGTTTTGGCTGTACAATATCCAGTATCCTTTATAGAGCTTGTCTGTGTTCGCCCGCGCCCCCCACTCTCCCCCGCTCCCCTCCGTGACTTTACAGCGGTAGATGCTCCTTTAAAATTCTCTTCCTAACTACCTAAAATCTGCAAATCTCTGATCTAACTAACTTCTAAGGATCACAGCTAAAAGTAGTGCTGTCTCTGTGTAAAAATAGAATAATTTTCGCTGAGCTGTTTGCTGAGCTGTTTGGACAGAGGCAGAGCGCACGTCCTACTGCTATGGGGAGGGCTGAAACACAATGATCTTGAACAGGAAGGGCTGTTTATGAAAAAACGAGTGGACATGTGATTTTTCCAGCCATCGCAACCATAAACATCCCAGTCATGACGTCGCACACATTCTACCCTGCTGTATTTTTGTAGCTGATTTGGGCTGGCCGCCAAAATAACAGGAAGCGCCGAAAATGGAGCAATTTTTAATAGATTATGCACAGTTTTAACCTAAATTATCGCGTTATCTAAAAAAATCCGATCAACGTAAATACTGTGCCGATTTCAACTCTGTCGATAATAATCGCTCAACACTACTCATGATGCCATCTATTTTGTGAAGTGCACTGGTCCGTTCTGCAGCAAAGCAACCCCACAACATGATGCTGCCACCCCGAGTTTCACAGTTGGGTTGGTGTTCTTAGACTTCCAAGCTTCTCCCTTTTTCCTCCAAACGTAACAATGGTCATTATGGCCAGACAGTTCAGTATTAGTTTCCTCAGACCTTGGGACATGTCTCCAGAAATGTAGGTCTTTGTAATTGGAAACATTAATTTTGCTTTTAGATGTTTCTTTTGGAGTAATGGCCTCTTCCTGGCAGAGTGGTCTTTCAGCCTTTGTTGATAAAGTACTCGTTTCACTGTGGATAATAACACAATCAGCATCTTCACAAAGTCTTTTGCTTTTTTTCTTGGATTGATATGTACATGTCGAATAAAAACACGTTCATCTCTGAGACACAGAACACGTCTCTTGCCTGAGTGATATGATGGCTGGACATTTCCATCTTGTTTGTAATTGCATATAATTGTTTCTACAGATGAATGAGGTACCTTCAAGTATCTGGAAATTGCACCCATGGATGAACCAGACAAGTCCAAAATTCTCTTCCTGAAATCTGATTTTTTTTTAGACTTTCCCATGATGTTACACACAGAAGCAGTGTGCAATAAAAATCATCCACAGGTGTGTCTGTAATTAATTCAGATGTTGCCAATAAACCGGAAGCTTCCAAAGACATGACATCATCATATGGGCTGTCCCAAATTGTTTAAAGGCATAGTAATCCTAGTTTATGTAAACTTTTGCAGAAAGTAATAAAAATACCTTAAAAAACTCTCTCTTTCTCAATCTCTCTCTTTATTCTGACATGTCGCAAATATAAATAAATTTGGTAATCCTAATTCACCTAAAACAGGTAAGTTTTATCTGATTTCATGTCAGATAGTGATTAAAACATGCATATGTGTCTTTTTATATAATGTATATAAAATTCTGGTTTCAATTATAAATGTCCCCTAAAGAAAGAATGGTGAAAAGTTTTTTCAAAGCTGTTTCTCAAAAAAAAAAGGGCACTCCCTGCATCTGGAGAAAAAAGGTTCAGTCTTTAAATCTGTGGAGAAGCCACCCCAGGACCAATAGAAGACATCAGGAAAGGCTTAGACAATTACTTGCAGCAAAAGAATATTATTACCCTTGTAGGCGTAAAAAAATATTGTTAGAATGTTGATCTAGTCTGATTAAATTATTTTGGATGAGGCGTAAAATATTCCTTTAAGAGCAGATTAGTTCTTTGCCTATGAGTTCCAATATTATGATCGCACAGTTGGAGAACAAAGTTGTAAAATGACCTATGCCCTTCCCCTTTATCCAAATCTTCTTCCCACCCTTAGTAAAAGTTGATGGACATAAATTGTCTTTTTTCAGCCGTACTACCGTTGTAGCGACAGGTATTTGTATATGCATAGTGTGTGGGTGAATATCTCTAAACTAAAAAGAAAAAAAAAAAAAAAATATATATATAGTATAGTACTATATATATATATAAATGAGTAAACTATAATATATAATATATTATATATAATAAATTATATATATAGTATAATATATACTATATATATATATAAATAACATATATAGAAATAAATTAGAGATGGCAAATCGATTCTAACGAAGTGTAATTCGTCTTAAATTCAGTAAAACTTATGGTTCGGAACGAAGATCGAACATCTTTGAGGGTACTTCGTGAAACGAAGTGTGCTTTTGATTGATAAATGTGCTGCGAGCACATGGCGCTACAAATGGGGCAAAGCACTCTGGGAGGCAAAGAAGGCAATAGCCCTGCATGACATGTGCAGAGGAGAAGCCAATCAGAGACCGGCGGGATTCGATGACGTCAACCGCACTATAAAGTTCCCGGCTGCAGACGGTCCGGGAAGCTCCACACTCTCTCACTGTGCTCATCAGGGAAGGTGCTGGCCATGCGGCTGATAGCTCTTACTGAAGATTGATTTTTTATATGCGATTTCTGTGGGTGTCATCAGCTTGTCTTCAGAGACTGTTCTCTTAATGTTCTATTCTTAATTTTTTTGTAATATTGGATAGAAATCCGTGGTGCGTCCACTGCAGCAGCATATACAATCAATATCCAAGTGGTTCTAAGCCAGTTCCTGTTGTATTAATTTAAAAGAAACAGCGTTTTTACACATACAGATACCACTTCATATTCTAGGCTGCTCAATTTCCATCTGCGGCAAGTTTACATCCATGGTTAGATTTTAACGTTGTTTTTGCTGGTGTGCTGACCCCTAAAAACCGTCTTTTCAACGCCAAAATAGTATAAATTTTTCCTGTAGCCTAATTCACAAGCAAAGGGTAATTACAACATGTATCTCTTGTTGATGTGGCGTAGAAAACACGCATTTGTTAAACACGCTACAAAGCTACTAGTTTGTGGGCATCAATTCTTTGGCGCAATTTACACCAGGGGTTAATAAGCGTTGTTTTGCTGTGTGTTGACAAAAATAAACCGTCTTATTCAACGCCGAAATATATAAATTTTTCCTGTAGCCTAATTCATCAAGCAAAAGGTAATTACAACTGTATCTTTCTTTTTGTGTGCGTAAGAAAAACTACAGCATTGTAACAAAGCTACAAAGCTACTAGTTTTGTCGTGCTCAATCTGGCGCAATTTACATCCAGGGGTTAATTAAGCGTTGTTTGCTGTGTCCCTGAACCCAAGAAACCGTCCTTTTTCAACTGCCAAAATATATAAATTTTCCTGTAGCCTAATTCACAAGCAAGGTTAATTACAACTGTATCTCTTATCTCTTTGTGTGTGGCGTAGAAAAACACTGCAATTGTAACATCGCTAAAAAGCAACTAGTTTTGTGCGGCTCAACTCTTTGGCCGCTAATTTACATCCAGGGTAATTAGCGCTTGTTTTGCTGGTTGCTTACAAAAATTAAACCGTCTTTTTCACGCCAAAAATATATAAATTCTTTCCTGTAGCCTAATTCACAATCAAATGGTTCATTACATACAACTGTATCATTTGTTGTGTCTGCGTAGAAAACACGCAAATGTAACACGCTACAAAGCTACTAGTTTGTGCGGCTCAATTCTTTGCCGCAATTTACCAATCCAGGTGTTAATAGCGTTGTTTTGCTGGTGTGCTGACCCCATAGAAACCGTCTTTTGACAACGCCAAAATATATAAAGGTTTTTCCGTGAAGCCTAATTCACAAGCAAAGGTTAATTACAAACTGATCTCTTGTTGTATGGCGTAGAAAACACGCAATTTGTAAACACGCTACAAAGCATACTTGTTTGTGCAGCTCAATCTTTGCCGCAAATTTACATCCAGGGTTAATTTAAGCTTGTTTTGCTTGTGTGCTGACCCCAAGAAACCCGTGCTTTCAACGCCAAAATTATATAAATTTTTCCTGTAGCCTAATCACGGAAGCAAAGGTATTTCAACTGTATCCTATCTCTTGTTGTGTGGCGTAGAATACACGAAGCAATTGAAACACTCTAAAAAGCTACTAGTTTGTGGCGGCTCAACTCTTTGGCGCAATTTAACATCCATGAGGGGTTAATAAGCGGTTGTTTTTTATGCTGGTGTGCTTACAAAAATAAAACGTCTTTATCAACGCCAAAATAAGATAAATTTTGTTCCTGTAGTCCTAATTCACAAGCAAAGTTAATTACAACTGTTTCTCTTGATGTGTGGCGTAGCAAACAATACATCATTGTAACACACTACAAAGCTAATAGTTTTTGTGGGGCTCAATTCTTTCTCGCAATTTACATCCAGCGGTTAATTAAAGCAATCTGTTTTTGCTGGTGTGCTTACAAAAATAAACCGTCTTTTCAACGCCAAATATATAAATTTTTCCTGTAGCCTTATTCACAAGCAAAGGTTAATTACAACTGTATCTGGTGTGGTGTGGGCGTAGAAAACACACAATTGTAACACGCTACAAAGCTACTTTTTGTGGGGCACAAATCTTTGGCGCAATTTACATCAGGGGTAAATTAAGCGTTGTTTTGGCTGGTACTGACAAAAAATAAACCGTCTTTTTCCAACTCTAAAATAATACTAAATTGTTTCATGTAGCCTAATTCACAACAAAGGTTTAATTACAACTGTATATCTCTTGTTGTGTGCGTGGAGAAAACACCAATTGGTAAGACACGCTACAAAGCTACTATTTTGTGGGCAACAAAATCTTTGGCGCAATTTACTTCATGTGGTACATTAAGCTTGTTTTTGCTGTGTAAACTGACAAAATAAACCGTCTTTTTCAACCTAAAATCTAAATTTTCATGTAGGCCTAAAATTCACAAGCAAAGGTAATTACAACTGTGTCTTTGGTTGTGTGCGTAGAAAACACCAATTGTAACATGTGCTAAACCATAAGCTACTATTTTGTGGGGCTTCAATTCTTTGCGCAATTTACATCCAGGTTAATTAAGCGTTGTTTTGGCTGGTGTGCTGACAAAAAATAAACGTCTTTTCAACGCCAAAATAATATAATTTGTCCCTGTAGCTAATTCACAAGCAAAAGGTTAATGTACAACTGTATCTCTTGTTGTGTGGCATAGAAAACACGGAACCCCTGCAATTGTAGACACGCTACAAAGCACTAAAGATTGTCGGCTCAATTCTTGGGCGCAATTATACACATCCAAGGGTTAATTAATGCGTTGTTTTGCTGGTGTGTTTACAAAATATAGAACCATCTTTTTCAAACGCCAAAGATATATAAATTTTCCTGTAGCCTATTCATGTCCTAAGGTTAATTAAGCCTGTTTGTGCTTTACATTTAGTAAAACCACACAGTGTTTTTAAAAACGACACATACAATCAATTTTTCCCTGGCTCTTTTGTGGAGCGCAATTTATTTCCAAGGGTACCCAAGCTTGTACTTGGTTCATTTGGATTCAAAAACAGGTTGATATATTTATCATCCAGCTATCATCATCAAACAGTGTCTTGTACATTGTAGAACAAACAGTATGTCCAGACAGAGAGGTGCAGGGCCTCTTCACCCTGCGAGGCAAAAAATAAAAAAAGTGGCACCAAACATCCTGAACAGAGGCCCAGGTCGCACCACATCAAGGGGGACGTCGCAGCCGGGTCACTCCGGTTGAGGCCAACAACTGCCGCTGTCACTAGTGGCCGGTGTTGTTGTTCAGTCAACCCAAGGTTCTTGATTGGTTGACTAGGTCTCCTCTTCCTCCCAGATGACATCTGACAACCCAGCAAGAAGTCGGTGGAACCTCAGACACAACCATTAGTGGCATGGCCCGGGAGGCGGGTCAGCGGCCCTCACCTGTCCTCAGCCCCCTCTTTCCCATCCTGATTCCCTCACCAGAGATCTACTATTTGTCTGGGCCCAGCGCCACTATATAGTGCGAGGATTAACAATTTGAGGAGGCAGTCAGCAGCTACTTGGCAGCGAAGAAATGGTGGCTAATATCACCTGCTTCTTGTCAGTAGGCCGGCAAAGTATAGATGTGGAGAGTATGCATGGGAGGTCATGTAGTGAGAGGTCACCTCGGCATACCAAGACCGTGAATGAGGACAGCCAGTGAACGATTGAAACACAAATAGATGATGATGTAGCCGACCGCTCTTGGTAGCCGGTTGAGGCAAGGACTTCATCATCGTCAGGAGAATATTGCGTCAGCTTGCGCGTCAGACAGCAGCGCAAGCCAGCAAGTGGTCGTGTGGCCCGTGAGTCAGCAGGATGGCAGCAGTGTGAGTTCGCGAGCCAAGCGGTCCCACGGGGTAAAAAACCCCCGCTTCGCAAGGTCCAAGCAAAGTACAGCACAGGGGCTCAGCGAGGCGCGGGCGGCATAGTCACTCAGTGCGGAGCTTGGGCTGTAAAATCCGATCTACTCCGCGGTGTGGCAGTTTCTTTGCTAATGACACCGGAGGAGCCGATAATTGGTATATGTAGAATCTGTCTGGCAGAAAGTGAAAGCGTGGGCCGAGGAGCTAACGTTGGCACCCACGTCCCTGCGTCCAACACATCAGCGTCACCACATCCGGTGTGCCTGGAGAAAACGTGGGCTCAGAGTGGTGTTCCATCCTGCCGCAGCAGCAACAGCAGCAGCAGCAGCGCCCAGTGGCACGCTATCTCCATTGCAGCCGAGTCAAGGCTCCACCGACCTCTGCAAAGGAGATTGTTTCTCTTAGACATCATCTCCCGGTCCCAGATCTCCTGCTCCCTCGCTACTCAATACGGCGCCCAGCCAGGTCGTTCAACAGGCAATTGCAAGAGACAAACAAAAATGGCCGTCCAACCATCCTAAGGAGCAGCAGCGGACCGTTATAGCTCCTGTCCAGGTTGTGTACAGCAGTCCCTTCCCTTTCCAAATGGTGGACTCTGCACAGTTCAAAAACTAATGGCATTGGTGCCGAGCCGAGATGTAGAGTCCAAGCCGTAATTTCTTTTTCCAAAAAGGAAGTCACCGAGCCACTTCATAAATAGTGTAGAACAGAATGTGGGTCATTTCCTTGAGCTTATCGGTTTGTTCCAAGGTGCGGAGGCAGCGCGGACGTCTGGAGCATGTAACTGAACGGTCAGGGCCAGTACATGTCCTTTACGGCCCACTTGTGAAATGTTCTTCCAGGCCAGGCACACCAACAACTTTGACAGAGGACGTCGCTTTCTCCTCCACGTTGTCAAACTGCTGCACCAACCCAATGTCCGCCTCCTCCTCCTCCACCACCACCACCAACTCAGCTCACAAAACAGCTTCCATCATACCACATGTGTAGGCACAGCGTGTCCCAACGCAGGTTTCTTCACCTTGGCTTGTGCCTGCGCGAACAAAGTCACACAGGGGAAGGAACTGCTCCGCGACCAGCAGCAAGAAATCGAGTGGGCTTCTCCTCGCCAACTGCAAATCGAAACCCATGGTAGACAGGACCAATGGAGGAACATGGTGTCCGCGCTGCAACCGAGGAGGGATTGTGCCATGCTCCCCAGGCATGGGGCACGTGTTCAATCTAGGTTGTGAAAAGGTTCCTGAAGTCTTACTACCACTTCAGAACATCTGACAAAGGCGCAGGAAACTGTGCATGCACCTTTATCCATTTCCGTTACAAAGCCAGGAACACCCTCCTCGATTTGCAGCAGCAAACGGCCGTCCCCCAATCACATTCTGATATGCGATGTTTTCCATCCCTGAATTCCAGCTTCACATGTTGGACCGACTGTGATGAACAAGAAAGACCATTAACGATTGTTTGATGATCCAGGCAGCACAGAAGTACTAGCCCCTGTGGTAACTTTCTGATGTCAGCCAGTGCATGCTCATGCGTGACACCTGCCGTTTGTTAGGCCATTCGAGGAGGCGACGTTATTTGTCAGTCGTCAGTACTACGGGATGAATAACGTCATTCCACTGCTTCATAGTCCTGAACAGATTTCTGAAAATCTGTCCTGGGCAGGGTACTGGAACTGTGGCGACTACATCTCGTGGCCATTCATGAGTCCGGTGGGGACTGAAATGGAGGAGGAGACCTTGCGGAGCAGAAGCGATTCGTCTGTGAATGAGTGATTTTCCTACCCAGGTACAAGATAGGAGGGAGCATGATGCATCTGAGGAAGGTGTATGGAGATGAGGCAGATGACCCCTAACACCGTGCAGTATGACAGTGGAAATGGAGGCAGGGAGCCCCTCTAGTCACTTTGCAGATGCCCGCAGGAAATGCCTTATTTGCTGCTAGTGACAAGCCGAATAGTCAGCATCCACTTAGCTCTCCACCTATATGGGACCCTTCGCTACCGTCCCAAATGGGAGCCTTTTTCCCCTAGCTATTGAGGGGAAGACCAACTCAAATACTATATGAGAAATCCTTCGAAATCAGTTGGCCGCTGCCTTACATGTGCGCATCGTCCCTCCAGCTGACAGGTCTGACCTGGGGGTTCCACAGCGCTCACCGTACTAGCGTGTGCCCATGCCGCGGCTGCTGGGGAAGGTGTGGGTAGGAGCAGTACCAGCTCCATCAGTAGTAACCTAAGTCTGGAGTCACTGATCGACAGCTTCCTTCACCCGCCTAGTGGGAGGAGGGCAGTCGCCAGCAGCAGCCAGCAGACCTGGAGCAGTCCCTGAACCAACAGGTGGTGGCCTACTTGACAGCACTCTGCCACCTTGCAGTTTAGAAGATCCGCTGGACACAGGGCAGCCCAAACTGGATGTGTGGCCGCAACTTACCGAGTTTGCAGTGGAGAAGCTGTCCTGGCCGGCCAGTATGTGGTCATCAGAGTCGGGTGATCAGTGCGACGGGGGCCAATCGTACCCAAGGAGAACCCGCTTGTCCACGGAAATGTGGAACGACTGACCTTTGTCCAAGATGAATCAGGCGTGGATCGATCAGGATTTCACACCACCAATGCCTAGGCGTCAGTCTGTGTTCAAACTACCTGCCTCAGGCCTACTATTCTGTATGCCGCCACCTGCCTGATTCCACACACTGCCTGGCCAGTTGTCTCCCATCTGCCTACCACCCATCCTTTACCAGGGACTGGTATAGCCACCCACCACAACACTCTGTCAAAGTGCCACTCTATGACCCTCATGCTGCTGCTGCTGTTGGCTCGGTTGCCGTGACATCCAGCACTGTGGTCATGTGCCACTGTCTGACCTCATGCTGCAGCTGTGGCTTGCTGCCATGTCCTCCACACCTGGTGTCATTGTGCCACTGCCTGACCTACATGCGATGACCGCGCCGTGACCTCCACACGTGTGATTGTGCCACTATCTGTGGCCTAATACAGTTTTCTGGCCACCCTCCGATGAATGTCTTTGTGCCACTGCCTGACCTCATGATCTGCTGCTGTTGTGACCTCCACACTGTATCATTGTGCCACCTTGACCTAATACGTTTTGTCCCCAGAAGTCTTTGGGCCCACTGCCTGACCTCATCGCTCCCGCCGTCCCTCCCTCTCGTCATTGTCCCTTTCTGTGGCTTCCCCCTTTTTCCCACCCCAAATGTCATTGTCCCACTGCCTGACCCATACTGCTGCCCCTGACCCCCGCCTCAGTCATTGTGCCCCCTTGTGGCTTCCCGTGTTTTGCCACCTCCAAAAATGCCCTTGTCCCACTGCCTGACCTATGTGCTGTGGCTCCCGCCTCACCTCCACACCTTCACTAAGTTGCCCCTGGCTCTCAGTTTGTTTTTTTTCAGTTTTTCGCGGGCATGACTTTATCGGGCTCATTCCCGCTTCAGTTTTTTGGTCATTTTTTGCCCTCTTAAGTGCCCAGGGAATTTTTAGTGAACGATTCTAAATGCGGGGGCAGTCTCTGCGTGTCAACAAAAACACCCAAAACTTTGTAGAAGAAAAAACCAAGCCCCCTCGCATATTTAAGCATGCACAAGTTCTCACCCCCCCTGCGGGCTCTGTGCAGCCGGGAAAATAGCTTTTTTTTTAACGCATTCGTGCAAATAATTAGGAAAAAAAAGAATTTTGTGGGAAAATTCGTAAAAAGAACGAATCGAATTTTTGAGAAATTCGCCCATCTCTAATATATATTTATATTATGTTCATTTAAGACAGATTTCTCCCAATAGAGCACTATGTCCCCAATATAAAGTACCAGGGTTATGAAATCAGCAAGTATTGTGTTCCATTAAAGTGTCCCTGATTTGAATTAGTAAGTCTATACTATTAAGAACATAACTTCATGTAGTTCATTATAGGACCCATGTGTATTGATAAATATATAGCAAACAGTATTCTGTCATATAAATTGATGCTCATACATTTTTTATTTTTTCAGGGAAATAAAAGCAGCTTTTAGTATATATTTATTATTCATACACAAGGATGTATGAAAAAGAAGGTCAAATCAAACATATTATTAATGGGTTTTATGTATGTACATACATACAATGACATATACATGCATTATTTATGTATATATATCATATACAGTTTGTTCATCAGATAATGATTTTGCTCCTACATTTAAACTGCTAAAAGATCCCAAAGAGTAAATTTATCACACACACATCCTGACATTTACACCAGTTAAGAAGATTTTGAGGCTGGCTGATTTGCCTAGCATATGTTTTGTAACCTTTGTCAATCAGCAGTTGAATCAAGCCTCAGATAATTAACTGACCAGAGTTAAAGATGTTGTCTCACTACAAGGATGACTTTTTATGTTAAATATCTTGCAAAAACAAGTCACTTTGTAATATATGTCAATTAGCAGTGTCCTACCTATTCCTAGATATCCCCTCTTGTTTGGGCTGCATCAGCTCCTCAGGTCACTATATAGCTACAGACCTGCTTGATCTCTCCTGATAGGCTGCCACATGGGTTTCATAGCTACAGACCTGGCTTCTACTGCAGTCTAGTGGAATCCAGTAAACACGCCCCTGAATTCAAAGTGAAACCAAATAAACAGGACTGAGGTAAAATGAATCAATGTAGTGAGACAACCCCTTTAAGTCTTGGCTGAGGTGATTTTTAGGACAAAAACAGTCAATTCTTTGATTTGAGTTTTCCAAAATTTATGAGAACATTTCCATATTTTCTGAAAAAGTTTGTTCTGTCTTTCTGATACTTTGGATAAACCATTCTAAACTGTTTGCCCTCTAATGTCTCTATCTATGGTTAACTTGATAAATTTCTACTATTTTTAACCTTTCCCAAATGGCAGGTGATGCCTATAGCACAGTAAGTTGTGATTTTATTCATAGTAATAAAATTTAAATTGCAATCTAGGTTTTATGTAATTTACAAAAAAAAAGAATAAATGTTAAAGAATAAAAAGTATTACACAAAGCGGTTCTAACACCTGGTCAGTTTCTTTCTCCAGGCCTTACTAGGGCATGGAGATATCAAAGAAGTATAGGGTCCTCAAGTTGTGACTTTGGGCGCAGCAGAGAGCCACTGCATTTCAATAAAGTATCTCCCCCACAAAATATGGCTATCCAGCTTCCCATAAAATCTTGACGTTTATTTGAAAAATGGCAAAGGGAAAAACAGGATTAAAAAGAATAAAATCACCAATTCAATAAGGTCCAATGCTCAGTCAACAGTCATTATATCACATAAATATGTTAACCAAAAAAGAATACAATGACAAAAAGTCATAGGAAAATATATATTGAAAGATTATTAAAAAGAGTAAAAACTGCTTACACATTTCAGGCTGTGTTGCCCTTAGCATGCCCTTAACATATGCCCTTAACATAAAAATCACAGGTTTCCGGATGGTAAAAAGTGTTTGTGCAATCAATGAAATTACATCAATACAAGAAAAGAGCAAACATGTAAAACAAGTGTATTTTACTTATACAAAATAAATAAATTAAATAAGTCTCACCCTTGTGATGCTCAGTGTAATGAGTAGAAACGGGCTACATATTCTGCTGTCAAGATAAACAATCATCAGGCAGTTGTCTACATAAACTGGTTTTCAAGGAAGGATTAGCCAGTTGGACAAGATCATTTAAAAGATGTATTTAATCTATAAAGCAAAGGTTTTAATGACATTTATATTGACTCTACATATCTGAAAGGATGATTAAGTAAATGGAGAAAACAAGATGCATATTGCTGTAAACTAAACACATATATAAATAGTTTGTCATTACAGTTTTAAAGTAACTATATTAGATCTAGATGTGGGTTTGCACTAATTTCCAGCATTCTAATTAAAGGGGTTGTCCTCTAAAACAAAATTGACATTGGGGTTAGGGTGGGCAAAAGAAGAAAAAAAACCCTGATACTTATCTACCTCACGCAAACTACTGCCACTCTGGAGCTCCAGAGGCTCAGCTCATCCTTCCTAGGTTCTCAACTCAAAATATTGGAGAAGCTTGCATTGTAAGTGAATGAAGAGTGAATCTCATTTATATTTTGGAACAAGAACCCGAAAGTGAAGAGGAGTTAATCGGTGGGCACTCTGGAACGGCACTGGAGACAGCTAGGTAAGTTTTTTTTTTTTTTATTTGTTGTTCTACCACTTTAAGTGTAACATAAGGCATTATTAGGAACTTAGTATGCCCACTGTTTTTTGCTATTTAATTGGATCCTGCTAAAAGTAAATGCACATAAGGGATGTAACTTGAAAATACTAGGTCCCATTGCATTTTTTACAGAGTCCTCTAGGGTAATTACATACTGTACGCATATTCAATACATATGTCATGCATATTCACTACATACATGAGTACTTTGAGTTACTACATACATGCTTTGACTTTGCAGAAAGTAATACAAATGCTTTAAAAATTCTCTATCTCATCTGGCATGTGGCAAATATTAATAATTGTGGTAATCCTAATTGTCCTAAAACGGGTAAGATTTATTCGGATTTCATGTCATCTTACTGTGATCTTCAGATCATTGTTACAATGAAGAACAATACACAGCATTACTGCTGTGTACTGATCTCCATGGCAACTGTCAATCACTATGCCCAGCCATGCATTGAGGTCACAAGCAGCTGGGAGTCTTTCTCAGGCTCCTGGGCTGTCGGGTAAGCCACCAGCAGCCACAATAACATCATAGCTGCTGTAATAGAGACAGAGGGACTCCCCTCCGTTTGCTGCCATGATTGCAATTGATCACAGTAGCTAAGGAATTAATCGTCCTTGCTCCCCTGGAGTAATCTCCGGTTGGGGCTGATGCTGTGGGATGTCAGCTGTAACATACAGCTGGTTTACCGCAGCAATTGTACGAACTCTTATACATGATGTAAACTTACGTCCATTTATGTTAACAGCTACACGACATGGACATAAGCTTATGTCCAATGTCGTGAAGGGGTTAAAACTTAAATCTCATCCTGCAAAAACAAGCTCTTATATAACAGAAAAATAAAACAAAAATTTATGTTTATTTCAAGGAGATAAAAAGAAGTAAATCATTGTCGGAAAAAACACTTAACACTGTCTTGTCAGGGACTGCTGGACTTTGACAGCTACTCCCACACCTATTTGCTCCTCTGCTAGCCTAGTCTTAGGCTGCAGACAATTGAGACTGAGTGGTAGTTGACAGGTGCCCTCGCCACTTGTCTTTCTTATTACCTGTCCTTGTTCTGTGTAGTCTGGGAGTCTGAGGTCCAGTCTAGAGATGGGCGAATCGATTCTAACGAAGTTGGATTCGTTTACAATTTCAGCAAAACCTTGTTTCTGCACAAAGTCAAAGTTCATGGTGATTCGCGGGAACAAAGCGCCTTTTTTTTGTAAAATGGTCTCGAGCACAGGGCGTGACAAGGGGCAGAGAACTCTGGGAGGAAGAAAGGAACACCCTCAATGACATGTGCAGACATGAAGCCAATCAGCAGCCAGTGGGCTTCTGTGACGTCACAGCCCCATTAATACGGGCGCCATCTTAAATTCTCACACTTCTCACTTTGAGTCCTGTCATAAGCATCTATCTGCTGCTGCTGCACTAGATTGAACTTATTCTAAAACAAACTCGTTTTATCAAAGACTGGGGGGAAAGACCATCACAAGTGTGTTATTTGCACACTTGCTACTCTAGCAGCGTTATTATCTATCTGCTGTTGCACTATATTGCACTCATTATAAAACAAACACATTTTATCAGCGACGGGGGGGAAAGCCATCAAAAGTGGGGTGCCCATTTTGACATTTTACAACTAAACCCAGAATTTTTAATTTGTTTTAGTTTGTGGAGAAATTCTCCCTAAAGCCCGGGGGGGGTGTACTTCTGTTCCGTAAATCCCAAAATTTTTACATCTTGTTTTTTCTGGGGGTTTTTAAATCCCCGGGGTTTAAATTTTAACCCCCCTTGATTGGGGGGTTCATATCCCACTAAAAAACAGAGTGTCTATTTTTTTTGTCCCATATACTCCAAAATTTAAACATCGGGTTTGTTCTTAGGGAAATTTTGCCCAAAGGGTTTAAATTTTAAAACCTCTCGATTGGGGGTTAAATTTTGGGGAAAAAAATACGGGATTTTTTGTTTTTTTTGGGGGCTATAAAAACACCTAAATTACATATGGTTTGTTCTGAAACGAAATTTCATGCACAAGGCTTAAAGGGGTAACCCTTCCAATTGATCACCCTTACCTCACCCCTTTTTCCCCTTTGGTTTCACTTTAAATTAAAAGGGGCGGGGTTTTACGGGCCCTTTCTCCTAACCCGCAGTAGAAGCCAGGTCTGTAGCTATAGCAACCAGGGGCAGCCTTTCATGAGAGATTGAAACCGGTACTATACCCGACCTGAGGAGCGATGCAGCCCATACAAAGGAGTATCCAGAATAGGTAATTTAGACTAAAAAAAGGGGTGTCCTTATTTTAATTTTGTCCCTTTATACGCCTAAAAAACATATGATTTTTCTTTTGGGGTTTTCATCCCCCAAGATTTAAATTTTAAACCCTTGATTGTGGGGAAAATTTAGAGTACAATACAGGGTGTTGTGTATTTTTCCCCCAATATGACTGAATTTATCTAAATTAAATTATGTAGGGGAATTTTTATACAAGGGGTTAAAAATTTCCCTCCTCTTATTTTGGGGGGGAAATTTTGATAAAATTTAACATGGTGTGTGCATTTTTGCCAAAATACCGCCTAAAATCCATAAAACTTCAGCCCGGGGTGAAGGTTTTTTAAATTTCTGGGGGCCAAGAGTTAATTTCTTCACCTTTTGGAAAATTTCCCGTGTCAAACCCCTTTTTTTGTGTATTTCACCCCTACTACATCTCAAACCCAAAACCACCCTTATTTCCATTTTTTTAAAATTATTTTTGGGATTCTGTTTGCAAAATACATGTAAGCCCCCCCCCCTAAAGGGGGAAGGGGATTAAACAAATTTTTGCTTTGAAAACAATGGGTCATTTTGCCATTCCTTAAATCTTTCAGTGTCCGTTTTTCATTTGGTCAATAATTGGGAGAGGGGCCCGGAATTTCTCAAAAATTAAATTGGGTCATTTTCGCCAAAATTTTCCGACAAAATTCGTTTCGTTCCCAAATTTTACTTCGGCATGAATCGCGTTAAAAAGAAAGCTTTTTCCAGGCTCACAACCCTAAAGGGGTGCTGTAAAAGTTGTCCCAATTTTTTAAATATGCAAAAGGGAAAGTTTGGGTTTTGGTCTTCTACAATTTTGTTTTTTTAAGTATGACACGCAAAATGACTGCCGCCGCCTTAAATCGCTTCACTATAAAATTCCCGGGGCATTTTAAAAGGGAAAAAACTGACCAAAAACTCAAGGGGGAAATTTAAAGCCTAAATAAAGTCATCCCAGCAAAAGCGGGAAAAAAAAAACAAGCTGAGGGGGTCAGGGGGCAACATTGGGTTGACAGATGTGGGGGTTGACGGGGGCACCCCAAACCCAAAAGGGGTTGGGCAGTGGCACAATGACATTCTGGAGTGGCAAAAACGAGGAAGCCACAGAGTGGAAACAATGACTGGGACGAGGACCCCGGGGGCACAAAATGAGGTGGGGGCAGGGGCACAAGGGACTTTTCTGGAGGGGGGCAAAACAGACGAAGCCACAAAATTTGGCAAAATTTCACACAGTTTTGGGGGTTCAGGGACAGCAGCAGCATAAAGACCCACCCAGGGGCCCACAATGACATTTTTGGGGGCGGCAAAACGAAAAAGGGCCCAGAGTGGCACAATGTTTCCGTGTGGGGTTTCACAAAAGCAGCAGCATGGATCAGGCAGTGGCACAATGAAATTCTGGAGGCGGAAAAACAGAAATTAGGGGCCACGAGTGGCACAATGATACAGTGTGGAGGTCCCCGGCCAGCAGCAGAATGAGAAAAGGCAGTGGCAAAAATGACTTTTCGGGAAGGCGGAAAAACAGTATTGGGGCACAGAGGGGCACAATCACACAGGGGAGGTCAGGCGGCGGGCAGTATGAAGTAAAGGCAGGGGCACAATGACATTCTGGGGGCGGCAAAAAAAAGTTTAGGCCAAAGAGGGGGCACAATGTAAAATTTTGGGGAAAGGTCACGACACGGGCACATAAAGATCGGGAAGTGGCACAATGCCATTCTTTGGGGGAAACAGTTTTCCCGGGCCCACAGAGTGGCACAATAACCCCCAGTGGGGGGTTCACCGGCAGCAGTTTAGATCAGGCAGGGGCACAAAAAATTTTCTGGGGGCGGAAAAACGGGAATTAAAGGGCCCCACTAAGGGGGCACAATAAACCAGTGGGGGAGGTCACGGCGGCGCATTATGGGGTCAGGCAGGGGCACAATGACATTTCGGAGGGGCCCAAAAATATTAGGCCACAGAGTGGCAAAATAACATGGGGAGGTCCGACGCCCAGCATGAGATCGGGCAGTGGAACAATGAAAATTCGGCGGGGGGAAAACGGGAAAAGGGCCACGAGGGGGCCCCAAACTGAAACGTTTTTCAGGGCCGGCAGCAGCTTAAAGTCGGCCCAGGGGCACAATGACCGGGGGGAAAAAGTTTAGGAAGGGGGGGCAAAACCACAGGGGGGGCAGGCCAAAGAGTCGGGCATTGGCACAATGATTTTTGGGGGGGGGTAAACGGCCCAACGGGGCAAATTCAGGGGGGCAAAAAAAGGCATGGGGTCATGAGTGGAAACAAATGAAAATTGTAGAGGTTTGCAAAACCAACCCTTGGGGGTAAAGAGGGGTGTGGAGGAAATAATTGGGGGGAAAACCGGGAGATGGGTGGAAAATCAGGGGGGTTTTGGCGGAAACAAATAAGTGGGCAGGGGAAAATAAGTTTGGAACCCAGCACCCAAGGCTTTGGGTGAGGAAATCCAGGGTAGGCCCACGCCGAAAACGCAAAGGCAGCGGATAACAAAATTCCCCCGGGAAAAAGGGTTTTCCCCGGGGAACGTGGCCCCCCCCCCCGCCCCCTGAACACCCCCCCCTTTTAATGCCCTCCGGGGGGGGGGGTCCCCTTCCCACTGGCAAACCTCCCTTCACCCTCCTTCTGCCCAGAGCCCAAGCATTTTCCCCAAAACCCGTAGGTTGGGGAAGGGTGCCCCCAATAGGCCAAAACCCCCTTTTGGGGTTGGGACCTGGGGGCCAGCCCCTGCTTGGTTGGGGCTCCTTCCTCACAGGGGGTGAGGGTCTACATACCCCCAATTTAAAATTCTACGAGGAACTTGGATTGGCTCCAACCCCCAAATTACCCAGAGCCGGCCTTTAGGGGGGAAAAAAGGCTGGGGAACCCCCCCTTCAGAAAACCAAAGGGGGCCCAAAAACGGGTCAGGCCGCAGCCAACTAAAAAAAACGGAAGGATTTTCCCTTAAAAAAAGGTATTTGGGTTTTTGGGCCTTCCCCTTTGGGTGGAAAACCCCCCCTTTGGAGAGAGCGAGGGTAATGGGGGAAGGGGCCAGAATAATTTGGTTTGTGTTTTGGGGACTGTCCTAAGGAAATGCATGGCTGGGGCCACTTCAAAAGTGGATGGAGGGGTTGTAAATTTTGGGTATAGAGGGTGGTTGGGGTAAGGCCAAAACTTCCCTAATTCCCAAAACCACCCCTCCAGGGGGGGCCCGGCTTTTCTTTCATTGGGTTCCCCCTCATTTCAAAGAAAAAAATTTGATTGTAATTCCCTTTTTTTAAATTTCATTTTCCCCACCACTATTTTGCCACGGGGGTTTGGGGTTTTAAAGGAAGTTTCCCACCCCCTTTTGCCCGAAAAATTTTTCACTTTCGGGGGGTTGGGGAAACCCAATGAGATTGAATAAGGTTTTTTTTTAAACCCCCTTTAGTCCTTTTTGGGGGACGGGACAAAATAACCGGTTGCCCCTTTAAAAGGCCCCTTTTAAAAAAAGGCGGGTTTCACCTTTTTGGGGTTCCCCACTGGCGGGGGAAACCCAAATTTTACCAACGGGGCGGGTATTTTCATCTCCTATCTAAAAAAACTTAATGCCCTTACTCTGTTTTTTCAGTTTTTCCCAATTGAGGGGGAATTATGGAGGGAAAAGCTAAGAGGTTTTTTGGGGGGAAAGGTTTTTCTCCCCCTTTTCCTCGGAGGAGGGGGATTGGTTTTGTAAGAAGGGAAAAAATTAAAGGGTTGGTTTTTTGGAAGGGTTTTTTAATTTTAAAAGGGGTTTAAAGTTTGGGTGGAAGATTTAAAATTTTCACAAAGGGTTGAAAAGTGGGACCCGGGTGTAAATTTTGGAAATTTTTGGATAAAAGGGGGAAAACCCCATGGTTCTTTTTTGTTGTAATGGGTTTCCATTTTTTTTTGGGGAAAGAAAGAAATTTTTGGATTTCTTGCTGAGGGAGGGCGAGGAGTTTGTTTTTTTGTTAAAGGCCGAGGAAGAGGGTGTATTATATGGTGAAGGTTTGGGGTTAAATTTTTGGGGTTTTTATTTTTTGGGAGTTTGGGTTGGGGGCGTGGGGGTTGGAAAAGGTTTTTTGGTTTGGTGGAAGGGAGAGGGAGGGGACATAAAAAAGGGGTTTTGGGGGTGTATCATTTTTTTTACAACGGTGGGGAAAAAGGGGGTTTTTTTTCCAACTTTTGGTTTGCCTTTTGGAGGTTGGGAAGAAGGAAATTAAAAATTTGGGGGTTTTTTTAAAAATTAATTTTTATTAGGGTAAAGGGAAATTTTTTTTTTAAAGGAAAGATTTTTGGATTTTTTGGGGGATAGGAAAATTTTAATTTTAAGGGAAAGGGAAAGGGGGAAATTTTGGGTTTAAATAATTTTAGGGAAAAAGGGGTTTTAAAAAGTTGTTTTTTTGGAAAAGAAATAGGGTTTGGAAAAGGGGGGTTTTTGGAAAAGAATTGGGTTTTAATGGGGGGAGAGTAATTTAAAAAGGGGGGAGGGACTGCAGTCCCAAATTTTAAAAATCAAATTGAAATTTAAGGGTTACACTATTTTTGTCTTTTTCAACCCCTGCAAAACGCTGCTGGCCCAGAGTAGGGGGGAGGGGGGAAATTCTAAACCCCGGAGATGATTTCAAAGAGAAACAGCCCCCTTTCTGCCAGAGGTGGGGGAAAGCCTTGACGGGCTGCAATGGCAAATGCCATTTGGGCGCTCGCGGGGCTGCTGGCGGGCCAGGATGGACCACCCCCATCGAGCCACTTTTTCCCCCGGGCCACCGGATGGGGGACGCTGCAGGGTGTTGAGCGGGGCCGGGGGCCAACGTTAGCCCCGGCCACCAAATTTTCTGCCCCACAGTTTCAACTATCCCCAAATTTGGTCCCCGTGCCTTGAAAAAGGGAACTGCCAAAACCCGCCCGGAGTATCGATTTTCCCCCGGCCAAACCGACCCGCATTTGAGTGACTACGCCGCCGCTGCCCCCCCTACCCCGTCCCTTGTTTACTATTTTTGGCCCTGGAACGGTTTTTTTAAACCCCTGGCCCGTTTGGCTCCTCCCTTTCACACGGCTCCCAAATCCTGCTGATTTCACAGCCAAAACGACCCATTTGGGCTGGCTGCGCTGCGGCCTACGCGAAAGCTGACGCCCCCCTTCTCCTACGATGAAAAACCCCCTTTTGCCTCACCCGGCCCCCAAATTGCGGTGGGCAAACATCATAATCTATTTTGTTTTAAACGTTACTGTTTGTCCTCATCACCGGTCTTGGAAACCCGGGGCTAAACCTTTTCAAAAACATGACCTCCCATCCACTCTCCACATCTATACTTTCCCGCCTACTGCGAGAACAGGCGATATTGGCCCCCATTTTTTCGCTCCCAAAGTACTGCTGACTGCCCTCCTAAAATTTGGGTTTCCTCGCTATATAGTGCCTGACCCCAAACCCCTATTTAAATTTTGGCTGGGGGAACTGGATGGACAAAAGGCCCGGGCTGGGGACAGTGGGGCCGCTGACCCCTCCCGGGCCCAGGGCCAAAACCCCAAATGGTTTTCTGGGGTTTCCCACCGACTCTTGGCTGGGGTTTTTTTTCAGATGCCCATTTGGGGAGGAAGTGGATGCCCTAGTCAACCAAAAGAACCCAGGGTTCAAACAACACAGGGCCCCCTAGATAAAGGGGCAGTTGGGCCTCACCGAGGGGCCCCCTGCGCTTTCCCCCCTTCCCTTGCTCCCCCCCTTTGGCCTTTTTCCGGGAAAGTTTGTGCCACTCCCCATTTGCAGGTGCGGGAGCCTGCCACCCCTTCTGTCTGACATATTTGTTTTTTTCTAAAAATTAAACAGACCCCTGTTTGGAAAAGATATCTGAATTTAATAAAAATAAACAATGTTTTGACTCAAATGAACCCAAAAACAAGCTTGGGAAACCCCTTGGAAATAAAATTGCGCTCCAAAAAATTGGCCGGGAAAAATTTTTAATTTTGTATGTTTCGTTTAAAAACACTGTGTTTTTTAAAACTAAATGTAAAAGAAACAAACGGGGCTTAAATTTCCCTTTTTCGGAAAATGAATTGGGCCCTACAGGAAAACTGAAAATATTTTTTTTGGCGTTGAAAAAGATGGTTTTATTTTTGTCACACCCAGCAAAAAAACCCTTTTAAATTTAACCCCCGGGATGAAAATTTTGCGCCAAAGAATTGACCCCCACAAACTGGGTAGCTTTTAGCTGTTAAAATTTGCGTGTTTTTTTTCCCACAAAAAACAAGAGATACAGTTGTAATTAACCTTTGCTTGTAAAATTGGGCTACAAGGAAAAAATTTATATTTTTTGGGTTGAAAAAGGGTTTTTTTGGGGTCAGCACACCAGCAAAACAACGTTTAAATTTAAAACCCCTGGATGTAAATTGCCCCAAAGAATTGAGGGGGGGCCAAAAAAAAAGTGGTTTTTGTATTTAAAAACGCTGTTTTTTTTTAAATAAAATACAATGGGAAAACGGGGCTTAGATCCCACGGGATATTGAATTTAATCCCAGCTGCAGTGGACGCACACGGATTTCAAACCCAAATTTCCCCAAAAAAATTTAGAAATAGAAAAAATTAAAGGGAAACATTCTCTGAAACAAGCTGAGAAAACCCCCCACAAAAATCGCGTATAAAATCAATTCTTCAGTAAGAGCTATCCCCCGCGCAGCCCCTTTCCCCTGATGAGCACAGTGAGAGAGTGTGAGCTCCCGCGTCGCGCCCGGACTTATATAGTGCGGTGACGTCCCCAGAATCCCGCTGGTCTCTGATTGGCTTCATCTCTGCACATGTCATGCAGGCATGCCCTTCTTCCTCCCAGAGTGCTTTGCCCCATGTAGCGCCATGTGCTCGCAGCCATTTATCAATCAAAAACAGAAAACTTCGTTCACCCGAAGTACCCCAAAGTTCGACTTCGTTCCGAACCGAAGTTTTCCTGAAATTCTAAACGAATTCCACTTCGTTAGAATCGATTCGCCCATCTCTATCAATAATCCATCATTGATAAAGCCAAAAAGAAACAGGAGTTGATCCCAAAAATAAGAAAATTGAATATTTGCATTTGTTCTGTGTTTTGTATCCACTCCTGCTTTTGGCTACCTGCTCATCTGACAATATTGATGCAAGAAAAAGACCATGTCATATTAGTCTTGCGGCTTCTCCTTAAAACAAATTTCGGTTTTGGTTTGCCTTTTTATTCCTATGACAGATTAAAAAAAAGGGGAAAACCAAACATTTTTGGCAAATCAAAAGATTGGTGGAGAGGGGAAAGAGTTTAAAAAAAACCCAACGGGGGGTTTTTCCGATAAGAAAAGTGGTCAGTTGAAAAGCACCAGAGTGGGCCCAACAACGGAAAAAATGACAAAATTTTTTAAGGTGGCCCCGGAAATGTTTGGGGGGCCCACAAAATGGACAAGTACAAAGTTTTTGGAGGTGGGGGGCAGAAAAACAGAGAAATGTCATAATTTTGAGGGGGGGCGACAGCTATTGAAAAATGGGGGAAGGTGGGAGAAACCCTCAACATCAAGCCAAAGATTGGGAAGGGTAAACTTTGCCGGGAAGATGAAAAGCAGCAGCAAAAGGGAGACCTGAGTGGGAGAGGGCCCAGCAGAATCAAAAGGGAAAAACAAAATAGCCCAGTGAAGAGTGAGAGTTGGGAGTCAATCCCAGCCCCCGGGTTAAAGATGGTGGGGGGTTTTTGAAGGAGCAGCGGGAGCAGATGGGGGGAATTAGGGGGGGTGGCGGGCCATCAGAATAGTACCCTGAGGAAAAGAACCCAAAAAAGAATCCGGGGGTTTCAGAAGCTGCTCCGGGTTTGCTCTGCTGGGGGGGTTACCAAAATCAATAGAGGGTGTAAAAAAACTGTTTCATAAAACAATTTCCAGACAAGGTTGTGCTGAGGGGTGGTACGGTTTCCTAACCCCCATTCCCTCCACAGCAGCCTTTGGAAAGGGGTTAAAATTAGCGTTTGTTTAAACCCAAAGGGGTTTAGACTGCTAGGGGAATTGACGAATGGGCGCAGATCGGCAGGGGCCCAGAAACATAGGATGTTACTATAGTATTTTGAGTTTTTTTCCTCCCGTCTTAGCAGGTGATAAAATCCCCCCAAAATTTTGGGGACAGGAAAACAAAGGGTTTCAAAAGGGGGGGGGGGGGAGGGGGCCCCAAAGGGGGGGCCCCAAGGGGGCCCCTCTCCCGGGAAATGGTGAAAAACTCACCCAGTCACTAGCCAAACAAAATTTGGGTTTGCGCGGGCCATTTCGCAGTGCCTCTAGGGACCCCCTGTCGCATCTCTCCCCCTGTAAAATTTGCCACGGTGGCCCTGGGCATCTGCCTCGTTTTCCTAATCTTAACCCCCGGGCCTCCTGCTCCTCCCCTGTCCCCTGAAAAAAAAAAAAAAAACTTTTTTTTTTCCCAGCCCACTGCTTGTGCTCCAGTATTTTTTCCCTCCTCCTAAAGTTAAAAGCCCCCACGGGAACCCATGGGGCCATGAAAAATTAGTGCCATGTCCCTTCCTCTGACTGGGAAAAGAATTTGCAGCATCTTTCCCAAGACATAAAAGCAGTGGGATTTATTTTACCCGAGTCCTAGCGGACTGAAAAATTTAACTTTGGCCCCCTCCTAAAAGGGTCTTTTAAAAAGGAAAGGGTTTTTCCCCAAATGGGGCTGCCCGGGTGACATAAAAATTACACAGTGTACCCCTGTCCCCTTTGATTATAAAAGAAATCTTTAAATTGGCCCTTCTTGTCACGTTTTCCCCCCTTTTTTTGCCTTTTATAGTTTTTCCCCCTTATTTTTTTTTTCATAGCTTCTCTTTTTCTGTTTAGCCAAGGAGCGGTGTCTTGGGGGTTTAGAAATGGTTTAAATTTACTTTGAAAAGGGTTTTCTGTAAATTTCTCTGAGGGTGCAAAAGGTCCCCCCAAAATTTGGGAAAAGGGGGGAACAGCATTTCCCAAACCAAACTTGGACAGGAGCCACGGCCCTTCGCTTCCGCCTTGGGGAAATGGCTTACCCCACGCATACTGCTGTCTCTTGGCAATCGTCTTGAAGAAGGGGACGGGCGGGCCCCATGAGTGAAAAGAGAAAGGTGTCTTGGATTTGGTAAAAGATGGAAAGAGGGGGCAGTTTTTTTCCCGGCAGAGGTGGTGGACCCTTGACCCTAAAAAGGGAGGCATGCCCGGGGTTGCTGGGGCTGTTGCTGCGACAGGAGGGGACCACCACATCTGAGACCCCTTTTTCTCCCCGGGCCACTTTAATGGTACGCTGCAGTTTGATGCAGACTGTACGCCAATGTTAGGTCCCGGGTTTCCCCGCTTTCCCTTTTTGCCACAATTTACGTAAAGCCTTTTTCCCCTCCTAGGGTTGTCTTGTAAAAAAACTGCCACACTGCCAGTGGGTTTAAATTTTAAACCCCCCAAATTTATTTCCGCACGACTTACTGTTTACCCAACCCCAAAATCGGGGCCCCGGGCGCTGCCACTTTTTTTGGGAACCTTTGGCAAAGTAGGGGGCCCAAAAATCGAAAGCCATTTGGCTCTCGACTTTGCACTACTGAAAAACCTTGCGGGCCCTCCAAACCACCTAACCGACTTGGGGGCAAACCCCAAACCTGCCTAAAAGGGCAAGCTGCCCTCCCTTAAAGTTTGAAGCCCTTGCTTCCGGGGCCCCAGGACCGGGGGTAGTCAAAAGGTTTAGGAAATCCCCCAGGGGGGCCATTTTCCTAACAGGAAAAAGGGGGGGGGGGCAAAGGGGATTGGGTGGGCTGGAATTTTCCCCATTTGGGGGGGGCCCCTTTAAATGCCTTTTTAAACTAGGACTAAAGAATCCCCTGTCCCAGCCTTGTTAGTTTTCACCGGGCCCCCCAAAACCCGTTTCGGCTTAATCGATTAGTGTTTCCCTGTCACCCTAAACCCCTCCTTTTAAAAGGGGGCCCACTGTACCAGGGGCCTAAACCCCCCAAAACCCAAAAACAACCCCCAATCCCAACTCGCATTCATAAACTACGTCCCTGCTTCTGCAAAAAAGCAGCGGATGCTCCCCCCCCTTTTTGCTCCCCAACTGCCCTAAAAAAGTTCGCCCTAAACGGTTATAGGGCACAGAGGCCACAACACTTTAGTAGTTCTGTGTCTGGGGAAAAGGGGAAGGGGAAGGGGGCGGGGTTTGAAGGCAGAGTGGTCTTTTTGCACGCAGCGAAAACCAAATAGGGAAAACTTTATTTCTTTTTTTTACATCTTTTTTTTGGGGAGTTTTCCCAAAAAAAGGGTGGTGTATGTGTTTTTACTTTTAATTTTTCGTTTTTTGTGTTTTACTTTTTTAAAAACTTTTTTTCACTTTTCCCCAGAGGGGAATTGTATGAGTGACATTCAAATCACATATACAAAGGAGAATTTGAAACACAAAAATTGACTTTTCAAAAACACCATGTCTACAAATACTTTGCGGGAAAGGGGTAACGCCCCCCGGATAACCGGGAAATGTTTCCCAAAAAGCATCCAGGCTTTGGGCCCCGGCCCTGGTCATAGCAGGAAGGGGGGCCCCCTTTCCCCCTGACTAAAGTTCTTTATAAAGCCCATGACCGGGTCGCGATAATGGGGGTTTAATCCCCTGCACCAGAGCTCAAGGAAAGCCAAAGGGGGCGGTTTCCCTTTTGGCTTGTGAGCTCGCAAGATCGTCATGGCGTACCCATACGTCAATTTGCGGGAAACCCTAGCTGACCTTGACTTATGGGTATGTCAAATGTCGGTAAGGGGTTGAGAAAACCCTTTTCTCCCCAAAAGCATTTTTGGGGTAATAGTATTTTCCCTTATGTGGTTTCGGAGTTTTTTTTTATTTTCCCTTTGGAATTTTTTGACGTTTAAAGATTCCCCTTTTGCCCTCCATTTCTGCCCTGCCCCCTATTATTTGTTTTGTTTGTCTTTTCTGTGTTTGCACATACTCAGTGTAGGGACGGCCGTCAAGTTGCCCGCGGGTTTGTTTTAGGGCCCAGACGATTTTTTTGGGTCTAGCACTAGGGCTCACTGTCTTTTCTGTCCCTGTTGTTTTTCCCCCTGCTCGGGGGGGGGTCCTCTTAAAACCGTTTTCCCTTAAAAGATTTTTTTCAAACCGGAAAAAACAGAGCAAGAACTCTCGAAAGTTTACCAAAAACTAAAAAAAAAAGAACACAATACATACTCCCCTGGGTGTAACAAAGTACGACAGTAAAATAAAGAAAAATGCACGCGCTAAGGATAGTTTTTCCGTGTTTTTACTACTGTTTTTTAAAAAAGAAAAAATTTAATCTTTTAATATTTTATGGAATATGAATTGTAAATTTATTTATTTTGTTATTTTATTATTTAAATTTGGGAAAGGGCAAAACACAATATGTCAATGGGAAAAACCCGGGATGCTCCTTCCCAATTTTGTGTCCCCGGGTGAATCATTAAAATAGGGTTTTTAAAAGGGTTTGTACTCGACACTGAACAAAATTTTTTAAATTTTAGAATTTATTTCTATAAATTTTCCCCCTTAATCCCCTTTGCCTGCCACTAATCTAAATAGATTTAAAATTGCTCCAAAAAATGTGGGGGAATTTTTTGGGCTGTTCAGACTACCCCGGTCAAACCCTAAGGGTCTAAAACAGGAGGGTAGAATGATCTATTAAAAAGTTGAAACTTTGATTTTTTCTTTTGCAGTGTGGGGAAAGTGTAATTTTTTCCTCTTTTTTTTCTGGCAAAATTTTTAGTTTTTACGGTTTTAAGAAATTTTTTTGCTTATGTTAGACATTTTTTTTAAACTAGATGTCAAATATCGGTCATTTGTCTTTTTTAAAAATAACAGTCCCCCCCATTTTTTTCCACCCCCCCCCATTAAGTCCCTGTATCGGTGTGAAATGCATCAAGTTCTACTTGCTTTTTTGTTTTAAAATTAATTTAAAGGGATTATACACTGTTTTTAAATTTGTTTTTAATTCTCGGCCCACTTTTTTTGGATTGAGACCGATTGTTATCCTTTCCTATAGAGCTCTACCATCAAATATACTCAGTTAGCCTCTAAAATGTATCACTTGATTTCTTCACCCTTTTACTAAATTCCCTATGTAATTTTGGAAACAAATTTTTAAACTACATTATTTTTCTAGCAGTTTTAAATTTTGTGTGTAAGGATTCAGGAAGATAGTGTTTACAGGCATTTAGGGTAAATTAATCTTCACTGAAGGTATATGTCAGATGAATATTGAAAATTTTTCTTATAGAAATTTAGAAAAGGGGGCCCTATCTGAATTTTGGAAAAAAAAGGGTTTTGGAAAAATGTAGAGACAATCCCTTAAAAAAAACTTTATTATTAAAAAATAGTTTTTTTATTTTCCCTTGAATTACAGCCACGAAATTGAAAATTAAGTCGGGAACTGGAAAAGTAAAAAAACTAAAACTTTTTCCACCCCAAAGCATTTTAAATTTTATATTTTTTTAAAAAACCCAAATTTTTTGCAAATGAAAGATTATATGAAATTTAAAGGGGTTTTTTTTTTTGGAGTTATAAAAAGAAAGGCTAAAGGAAGGGAATAGTATTTTTGCTTTGCATAAAAAATTTAATGTCAGTTTTTGGGGTTTTTGGGGGTAACCCCAAAATTTGTTCTTTAAAAAATTTTGGGGGGGGACAGGGTTTGATAATTGGGAAACCCCTCCCTTTAAGGGTTAGGGTTAGGGGTTTATAAAAGTTGGGGGGAAAGGTTAGCTTCCCAGTAGGGGGCGATGCTCCCTGCAAAAATTCTGGTTTCATGTCCTGTCTGAAGTCACTTCTAACTACTTAACCATAGGCCCAATTTTATCATGACTGGAAGTGATTTCTGGTCTTTTTTTTAGAATTCAGCAAATCCATTTAAGACAATAATGTTGAAATAACAAGGCATGTCCATTTTTTGCGTAAAAGATACACAGTAGAATGAACAATTACAGATTTACAGATAATTACAATTGCATTTGTAAAATGCCTTGCGGCATTTTATCTGAAGAAGAATGATATTGTTCTGGAAGCAATCCATAAATTTCTTTTTCCAGGATATTTTGTCACTTACAGTAAAAGACTTTCAGGCCCCAAATCACTACAGACCAATATAAACAGCTGAGACTGTGGTGGAATTTCATTTCATAAATAATCACAGACATTTTACCCTCTAACATAGTAGTATTCCTATTATCAGGGGGAAATTAAGGTTACTTGGTTAATTACTGTTTACCAAATGGAAATCTGCCCACAAGATATGTTAGAAGCTAAATTAGAAGTAATTACAAAATTGGAAAACTTTACTTAAACTAGGGCTATATTTGTTTTTTTTCCCCCTTTTTTAGATTTGAAAAAAGTCAAAACAAAATCATTGCAAACATGTATTTTTCAATTGACCTCTAAATAGAATTGAGAAATGTATGATGTAAGAAGTTTTTTTAAAATTGATAAATATGGGAAAAAGGGTTTGAACTTTTCCCTGAACTACTACCCAAGAAAACAATGAAAGTGTTTGATAAAACATCCTTTGGGACCAGTATGCAGTGGTGTACCGCATGAATTAAAACAGAGAATTATATCTTAAAAACTCAAAATTGACTGTCTCACATATTTCTACACTCTTTTAAATTTCAAATAGATACAGAGAACAAAATATGAAAAAGGAATAAAAAGATGGATAGAATTTTATTAAACAACATAACATCAAATATGTTTTTTTGCAGTTGACGTTTATGTCATTAAGTCATTTCTGTAGTAAAATATGGACTTTGGGTTGTATATTCCCCCCAAATCTTACATTAAATTGAAAAAATCTCCAAAAAGTGTCACTTTTTTTTGTAGTTTTGAATTTATTTCAAGTAATATGTTAATGCCTAACTAGCAGTTTGAAAGAACTTTTTTAATATCTTAGGGTCAACAGGGGCTTTGCTAGGCCCCCAAAAAAATCCGGGGGCCCGGGGCCCCTGTGTTAAGTTTTGTCAAAAGGGGGGGGGGGTTCACACGCATTTTTCATGCCCCATGAACTGGGGCAGTGTTTTTACAGAGAAAAAACGGGGTGGCCAGCGCGTCCCTGAAGCTCCCTAATATTTATTCCCCAAGAAAGGTAACGTTGCTTCATGACGCTATGGTTACCATAATGTCCCCCTACTTCGGGGAATTGAAGTGAAATTTTACCCGCCAAAGTAGGGACCAACTTTATGTTTTGAACATACACAGTGTAATTTGTGGGGGGATGACCTTTTAATCGGGCCAAGTTTCGCCCCCAAAAACGGGGAAATCTAGTGGTGAGGGTAGGATTATCGCTTTTCCCTGCACATAGAACCCGCCCCCTAAAAATAAGTGTCCTGCCGCTTCTTTTAGGGGGAAGTGAAAATGGATGGGAGGTGGCCAAGGGGTGAAATTCACGCGGAGACACGACTTTCACAGCACGTATAGCGGTGAGCACAGGTCCGTGCCCTATATGCGTGTGAACATACCCTTGGGCAGACCCGTGGTTTTTTTAATACTGCTGTCAGCGCGTACTTCCAAGCACAGGGGGGGTCCCTTCACCCATATCAGAGCCACGAAAAGTGACGTCACTTCTCTCCCCGTGTGCAAAAATTGTTTTGTAACGGGGAGACAAAAAAAATTCATAGCTCTCTGTGAGAATATGAATTACAGTAAATTTCGAATGTCGGGCGTTTGAAGGCAAATCCCACGAAAGGGCCCCCTGGGTTTTCCCCGTGTGAACATACCAGTTTGGCTGAGCAGCTAAAATCAAAAGCAACCTGACAAATGACAGTATAGAAAATTTTTATTCAAATATGATCATCATAGGTTTTATTTACATGTCAAGGTAGTTCACACAGCGTAATTGCGGAATCCAAGCTCTCATAGGAAAAATGGATTACACGTCCTCGCCCCCATGCGTACAAAACAAACGAAATTTTAGAAGGGGAGGTGAAGGTTCAATGCATGTTATGGGCCCCGGCTGTTTTCCCCCCCCCGGCTTCGAGAAACTTTCTGAAAGCGCGAGCTCCTGAAGCACACGTTATTGCGGGGTACCGTTTCACACACAATACACCGGTGAAAATCCTAAGGGACAACAGGGAGGGGTTTTTTTACTATGTGAATGAGGGAATTGTGGAAAATTTTGGGGTATACACCAAAAATACATACCAAAAAACACTAAATAAAAAAACAAGACATACATACAAGTGAATATTTCAAACAAACATACACACAAATACAATGCATACATAACCAAACCCCCACATACAGGCATACAACACACAACAGATACACATATAAAAACCAAAAAAATCTATACAAACACATACACACATATATGCACATAAATACAATACATACACATTTGCATACACATTTGCATACACACATGCATACACATACATTCAGTACAGTTCACATTCAGGAACATTATTTTGTCTCCCCCTTATTACAGTACTTAGAATTATTGTTCAGCACTGAGGCTCCTCACTCACTTGTGTCCTTCTTGCTGGTCTGGTCCTGGGCGAGATAAGAGGACAGCAGGGGGCGGAGCCTCTCACGACCGGACAGCGCGCTGCTTCCAGACTCCCTTCACAGTGTGAGCAACCGGCGCCCCCTCCTCCCTCCTGAGCTCCTGTCATCCCGGGCAGTCGCCCTCCCCCTCTCTGCCTGCACATAGCTGCTGCTGCTCTGAACTGTTGGTGTGTCCAGGGGATGCACACACATTGGAATAGCTAGTCGGCTCTACAGGTCACAGTAATGACCTGGAACCGGATGATCTGAGACTCGGGGCACAGGGAGTCTGGTCCGGGGCTTGTGCCCCGAACAAACCTACCTAGCGACGCCCCTGGTAACAACTCATTTCAGCCTGAAGTTCCAGGAAACAGTGTACCAAGTAAGGAACAAGTGCAGCTGACCGCAGCTCCAAGATGAATTGTGTTTCTGGAAGTTTCTCCTCCTAATCCTATCTGCTGTTGCCATTCCCAGGAGCCTGAGAACTTGTCTATGCCAGGTCACTGTGACCTCAACTTGTGACTGTAGCTCATTTTCCAACAAAAATGAATTGCAGAAGTTGAACAACAGGCAAGATGCAGCAGAATGCCAAGCACGGGCTGAGTGAAAGGGCAAAAAGGACCAGAGTTATCGGGAGTTTTAATTAAAAATGATTAATATTTGTGATAGTATTGGTGGCTAGTGTTGAGCGATTACGTTGGCTATCGACATCGGGCGATAGTCGATAGTCGGCCACCATCGATAAGGTTTTTCGATAGTCGATAGTCGATCATCTCCGATGACTATTAAAGTCTATGGGAGAGCAACAACACCTTCATTCTTACACCCAATCAGGGCTGGAGAAGCTGGCATTAACAGCCACAACAGTCAAAAGGATACCTGCTACATCTTAGGCACAACACCTAGGCTATAAAAGCCACAGAAAAAAAGTCACACACCTTTCACTATCCCTGTCTTGTCCCAACACCCATGCCCCTTAAAACCTCATAACCAAAAATTAAAAATTTCCCCAGAAAGGCCCAGAAATTATTTGAACCATCATTTTACTTAAAAAGGAACTTTGAATATCCCGTCCGGGAACGCACCCAATAAACCCAAAAAACCCTGCATGACCCACAGTTTAAAAAAATTCCCGGGAAGAAAGTAGTCTTGGGGGAACCCCCAAATTTTATTTTGAACGGGACTTTTGACAAACCCTGTCCGGGGAACCCGCAAATACCCTTAAACCGGGCCTGCCCAAACAAATTTAAAAAAGGGGCCGGAAAAAGGGGGGTCTTTAAAACTCCCAAATTTTTAGTTTAAAAGGACTTGACTAAAAACGGGCCCCGGCCCGCGGGTAAAAAACCTTTAAAACCCTTTTCTAAACCCCAAAATTAAAAATGGCCGGGAAAAAAAGGAGTCTTTAACCACCATTTTTTTTGAACGGACATTGACTATACCGGGTTCCTGGGACCGAAGTATAAACCAATTTTAAAAAACCTGTTGACTTTCCCGGGATTAAAAGTCCCGGGAAAAAAGGAGCCCTTTAAACCACCTTTTTATTTGAACTGGACTTTTGGCCCCTATCCCTTTTCCCTTCCCAGCATGAAAAATGAGCCGGGGGGTTACAGTGGGTGCGGTGAGGGGCCCAGGCTGGCTCCGTCCTATTAAACGGGGGGTTTTAAAAATTTGCCCCTGTTTGATCGAAAGAAACGAAAACTGTCGGGCGAACAGAGTGCAAAAAGGGGGAAAAGTTGAAAATTTCCCCTTCCCAGTACCCCGTAAAAGCCCTGGGTGGGCGTTTCCCCCCTTCGTATGAGGGGGCCCAAATTTGACCCTTTAAATTGGAAAAAATGGGGGTTAAACCGTTCCGTTCCCCCGGGGTTGCCCTTTTTTTTGGATTTTTTTCTCATTTTATCAACGTCTGGAGGAAATGGCCCTCTGTACTTTTTTCCCCTGCCCCGGGGTCCATACCCAAAAGTCCCCTAAAAACCTACTTTTGGGTTTCAAGTTTTCCTGTACCCCCCCTTTGTACAATTCAGAGAATTTTTTTTTTAAAAAGCTTTTTTGGACATGCAAGTTTTTTGGAAAGTTTAATTCTAAAAAAAACCTTTTTTAAAAAAAGGGAGGGAAATCTCCCAAATTTTTTGTTTTTTTTTTTTTTTTTAATTATATTAAATGGGTTGTTCAATACGGGGATTAAATTAGCTATGTTAAAAAACTTGCAAAACAAATAATTTTGAAATATGTGTCCACCCAACAGTGTCCTACATATTCCCCTTTTCTGACAGAAACCAAAATCCCCCTTGACCCAATCTTGACAATTTGAAAAAACAAAATTTTCTTTTGAAGCCCCCATTTTTTAAAAATGGCCCTTAAGTAAAAAGTGATGAAAGGGCAAAATGCCCCCAAAAATTAAAAAACTTTGACCAGGGCCCCACTTTGGAAAATTTGTGAAGAAAAAATTTGTCTGTTAGAAACAACTTTTTTTTTAAAAATGGCCCCTTTAGTATAGCTGCATGAACAGCAAAATGCCTAAAAAAATTCAAAGCATGACCCTTGAGCCATTTTGGGGGCCCATTGTAAAGGGAAAAAATTTTCTGTTGAAAAAAACATTTTTTATAAAACCTGTAGTATAGTGCATTTTCATAGCAAAAATCCCCCCAAAAATTCAAAACATGACCCATACCCCATTTTTGGCAATTTTTAAAAAAAAAATTGTTATTAAAAAAATTTTTTTTTAGAATAGGCCCCCTTGTGGGAAATTGTTTGCTTTTCAAAAGAAAGCGGGAACCCAAAAAATTAAAAAAAAGGACTTCTCACCCATTTTTTTAAAAAAATTTGTGAGGGAGAAATCCCCTTTGGAAAGGGCCCATTTCTTTTTCCGGGGGAAAACCATATTATAGTTTTTTACCCTCACAGAAAACTGCCCCAAAAAAAAAATTAAAAAATAAATTCTCAGCCACTGAAAAAAAATTTTGTGAGGGAGAAAATCCCATTTTAAAACCCACATTTTGTTCCAAAGGACCAAAATTTATTCTGTATCTCACGGGCAACATGACCCCAAAAAATTATAAATATAAACTTTTTCAGCCACTTTTTTAAAAATTGTGAGGCAACATGCCCCCCAAAACCATTGAAAATGAAAAAAATTCTAAAGATAAAAGTGAAAAATTTGGAATAGGGTTTTTTCATAAAACCCTTTGGTTTGTTTTTACAGTCCCCTCATCAGAAAACCCAGCAAAAGGGAAACTGGGGGGAAACGAAAATAAAAATTGCCGAAAGGAAATGATAATTTTAAAAATAATTTTTTAAAGGGGGCCCTTTTCTTTTTGGAGAGGAATGTGAATTTTAGCCCCGGGAAAAATTCTCTGCCCTCGGAAATTTGGGGGCCCAAAAACATCACAGAGATCCATGCCTGTTTTCATCATGATGAAAGTCAAAAAATCCCAAAATTTAAACTGTGGAAAACCCAGATGCGTTTTTTCTGTAATGACCCCTTTGGCTGTCCCTTGAAGGCCCCCTTCAATTTGACACTGGTGGGGGCAGAACAACACCTCTATGGGTGGCGAGCCGCCCCGGGCCATTCGCCCTTTTTGGAAAACCCAAAAGTTATTGGGTCCAAAACAAATAAAAAAAAAACGGGGTTTGAGACGCAAAATATTCGTGCCCCATGATTTAAAGCTTTTCTCTGGATGTTGTTTTGTTTTCCCTGCATTGCCATTCGTTGGTAAAGGGTGGTAAAAAAGTTTTGCCAAGGTCACCCATTGGGCTTTTTCCCACCTTGCCTGCTGCTGCCGTTTAGGGCTAAGGCACTTCATTATGCTGAAAAGGGAGCGGGCTTTGTTCCACCCGTGACATTTGAAAAAAGAAAAAGCAGACGCAACAAAATTCTTCCATTTGACAAATCAGAAATGGCTCCATTTCCTCTTTTTAAAACTCTCTTTTTGGGTGGGGGGAAAGGGAAAAGTCTGAGTTTTTTTTTGTACGGGGGGATCCAGGAGGGGGCCCCCCAAGAAAACTGTTCCCTAATTTTGAGGGCCCTTAATGCGGGATCATGTTGGAGGAAATGGAGCTTTCCCAAGAAATCATGTGAGAGATGGGCCTTGATTCCCCCCAAAAGCCTCGGGGTCGTGGGGGCATTTTCCCCCCCCAAAAACTGGCCCCCCCCGGTTGGGGATAAAACATGGGTTTCTGTTTTTTTGCGCCCCCCTTTTTGGCATTTGGGGGGCAAACCTGGAGCCCCCCGTTAACCCCCCCCAAAGCCTAAGGGAAGGGCCCCGTTTAAAATTTGGGGAACTGTGGGGCCCTTTGAGATTTGGGGGAGAAAAAGGCTCCGGGGGTCCGCACCCTTGTCCGTTTCCTTCCTCCGTCCCCGGGCCCGGGACCTTTTTGTTTCAGGGGTTTTCCAACAAATCGTTCCGGAACAAAAGATAACCACAATGCTCTTTGGACAAGGGCATTGTCCGCACTGCCCCTTTTTTTGGTGGCTTCTTCAAAATTTGGAAAAGGATTGTGCGGGGAGTTTTTTTTCACCTGCCCCCCACTTCGTGGCCCCAACCCCCCCCGAGGTCCGAAAAGCTGTTTTGTGGGCCAGGTCACTTCTACGGGCGTAATGGCTTTGCACTGCGGGCCACAACGCTGGAGCAGGTGGAGGGTGGAATTCCAGCTTTTTGCCACGTAAAACAATGAGCCGGTTTGAGGGGGGGGCCAAGTGATGTTTGCAACGCAGCCAGGCGGGAGGAAGCAGGGTGCGAAGGGGACAAGGCAAAACTAAACCCTCGACCCTTTCCCTTCGGGGCCCCAAGCCCAAGACCCGGGTAGCCTTTTAAATTATTTTGGACGACCATTTTCCCTTTACATGTGCCAGGCAAGGGAGGGTGTAAAGCCTACCGTCTTAAGGGGGGCCCCAGCAGATTTGACCGTTATCGTTACCCCCTTCCCTGGCACAAGGTACTTGCCCCCCACCCACCCCTGTTCATTGGGAGACCGGGCCAACAGCTCCTGACCTTTGTGGGGGAGGGGTTCCAAGCCCATTTTTAAATTTTCAAAACGGTTTTGCTTTTCTGGGAAAGTGATGCCACCAGAGGATTTTTGGGGGAAAGAGCCCTGCCCCATCCCTGTTTTTTTGAAGAGGTCCCGGCCGATTCTGAGACCCCAACCGTCACCCCCAGAGAAACCCACCACCCACCCCCCTTTGAGCTTTACAGAGTTTATAGCACCCTTTGGGCCCCTTTTGTTTAAATAGCCCATCTGTCGGGGTCAGATGGGACTTTTTCCAAACCAAAAAGTTTCCCGAAACGCCTGAAATTTTAGAAAAACCCCCCGGGGGCTGGCCAGGGCAGGGAGGCTTTTCTGGAAAAAGTTGCAATGCCCGGGGCATCGGGTTTTTGGGGCGGCAAGGGCCATGACGTGGGGGAAACCCCTTCTGGCCCAAACCAGATGGAAAGGCAACATTTCCAAGGCCCAAAAAACCGGGCAATGCGAAATTAAATTTTTTGGGTTTTGGGGGTTTGGTTTGGGGTTTAAAGTGTTTCTTCTGCCCCCAAAAACCGGAAGAACAAAGGCTGGCTGTTTAGCCCGGGCCCCGCTGAAACGGCGTGCGGTTCTTTAAATTGGGGGAAAGGGAGAAGGGGTTTTAGGGGGGGCCCTTTTTGGTGGCTTTGGTATTTGGGGCGCAGTGGAGGCTAAAGCGGGGGGCTGACCCCTGACCCATGACTCTGAGAGCCATGGGCGTTTGGGAATGTTTGGGTGGTGGGGAGGAGGAGGCGGGACAGAGGGTGGGGATAAGGGTTTGGGGGCCCCGGGCCCGTCGGTCGGGGCCTTTTTTGGGCCCAAATTTGTTGCCTCCATTTCAATTTCATGCAATCGTTTGCATTGATAGAATGTTGGTGGTGTTAACCACCTAAAGGTTTCCCTTCCCCTTCTACTTTTTGCGTTTTCCCCAAAGGGGAAAATGAAACGCGGGGGTGAATAAAGGGGTTTTTTCTAAAAGAAGGCCCCAGGCTTGAGGGGACCTGGACCTTTTGACGGCGAAAAGGGGGGGGGAGGGGGGGGTTTGCGTAAATGTTGGCTGGTGGTTTTCATATCAGCGGCCCTTCTGCGACCTGCCCCCCCTTCCCTTTTTTTGGCGGGCCCGTATTGAAAAACCCCTTTCGTTTTCCCTCCTTCCCAAGAGGGGAAAGGGGCTGGGCAAAAAAAATTTCGCAAAAAAAACCCAAAGGAAACCCCCCGCAATGTCATCCATATCACATCATCAACCGGGTGATTTGGGGCCCTTTCCTGCTTTCTGCACCCAGAAGCTGCGGGCTAAAAGGGCAAGGGGCCCCCTTTAAAGGGGCGTTGCCGATAGGGCCGGATTTTTGCCGATTGACCGGCTTCCTTCCCTTTTCCCTCTGATGGCATCAGTAATGGGCGTCGGGAGAAAGCCCTAAATCTTTCCATTGATTTTTTTAACATCCCTTTCTCCCCCAAAACGTTTTTTGTCACCCAAAGAGGTCTTTCAGAAAATTGGATTACCCACAGTGGGGGGTACCCCTGTTGACTTTTGGGGGCTGCTTCATTTTGGGCCCGAGTGAATGCTGAGGGAACAAACTTTTGGGGCCGTGACTGGGGGGAGGGGAAAGGTAAAACCTGTGGATGCGGGTTTTGCATTAACCCGAAGGCCAGTTTGGGAACGATTTGGTTACTGAGATTCACGGGGCCCCTAAACCTAGCGATGACGGGGCCTTGTTTGGCCTTTGAAAAATGCAAACCGCGGGAAATGGTTTTTGTCGCCAGCGCGGGAAAGGGGAAAGAACATTTCTCGTACCTTTTCCCCCCATGTGCTACCCCCCCTCTTTGCTCGCTTACCCCCTCATTTCGCTCCATGTTCGGGAAAATTTTAAAAAATTTGAAAAGGGTTTAGGGAAAAATTTTTTGGAAAAAGTCCCCTTATTAAAAGAGGGCAAATCACAGCTTTTCTAAAATCCCTCTAATCTAACAAAATGGGGGAAATTAAAATTTTAACTCAAGGTGTCTCAAATAAAAACCCGGGGCGGGGGCAAAAGAGCTAAAAAACAAAACTGTTATTTTTACGTAAAATTTCACAGTTTTTTTTGCCCCTTTAAATTCACCTTTTGGTGCTATAAAATTGCTTTTCCCCCCTTTTTACGGGGCAAGTGCGACAATGAAAAAAGCTGTATTTGGCCCAAAAAGTAAAAAAACACGTACCCTGTTATTTTTTTTGTAAATAAAAGGGTATTTTTTGCACCTTTCAATTCACCTGTGGTGACTATAAAATTGCTGTTTTAAGATTTACGTGCAAGCTGCATCAATGAACAAAGCTGTAGTGCGCCAAAGTCAAAAAACACGTATCTGAAATGTTTTCGGATAATAAAATGTATTTTTTGCACCTTTCAATTCACCTGTGGTGACTATAAAATTGCTGTTTAAGATTTACGTGCAAGCTGAGTCAATGAACAAAGCTGTAGTGCGCCAAAGTCAAAAAACACGTATCTGTTATGTTTTCGTATAATACACGGTATTTTTTGCACCTTTCAATTCACCTGTGGTGACTATAAAATTGCTGTTTTCAGTATTTAAGTGCAAGGTGGATATATTGAACAAAGGTGGAATGGGTAAAATTGAAAATGAACACCTATACTGAAATGTATACTGATAATAAATAGTGGAGTTTTGCACCTAACACAGAGATCTGCAGTTACTAGAAATGATATGTATATCATAATATAAGTTCAGGCTGCCCAATATCCAGGAAATATTTCAATAGCAAACTGTAAATAATAAAGATATTGCAGTGCAATGTCTACACTAAGTCTTGGTAATCTTTATCCAGTGTTCTTTATAGAGCTTGTCTGTGTTCGCCCGCCCCCCCCCCCACCCCCCTGCTCCCCCTGTGACTTTACAGCGGTAGATGCTCCTTTAAAATTCTCTACCTAACTACATAAAATCTTCCAATCTCTAATCTAACTAAATTGTAAGGATCACAGGTAATAGTAGAGGTTTTTCTGTGCAGAAATAGAATAATTTCGCTGAGCTGTTTGGCCACAGGCAGAGCACACATCCTACTCCTATGAGACGCTGAGAGACACTGAGGCTGAACAGGAAACGCTGTTCTATGTAAAACGAGGTCATGTGATTTTTCCAGCCAATCGCAACCATACACATCCCAGTCATGACGTCGCACACACATCTCACCCTGCTCTATTCTGTAATCTGATTTGCTGGCCGCCAAAATTACAGGAAGCGCCGAAAATGGCGCGATCTTAATAGATGATGCACAGATTTTAGCCTTAATTATCGCATGATCTAAAAATTTCGATCACCATAAAAACCTTGCCGATTTCAACTTTGTCGATAATAATCGCTTAACACTATTGGTGGCCCTTAATGCATTAAACCCAGACAAACCCATTTTTAATGTTTATTTCTTAAAATGTCCATGTAATAGAAAACTAATAATGTCTGCAAATTTGCTCAGTAGATGTACAACAGTACAGTAAAATAACAATGTTAAAACCATGTTTGAGCAAGCCTACCTGTGTGTGTTCCCTGACATCTTGGTGATAGCAGTGGGATAGTGTCCCCTGAGTGCTTGATTACATGAAAAATTCTTTAACATTTAGTTTTATCTCCAATGTCATTTACACTGAGCTTCCCAATTTTTTTTTTTTTTACAGATTAAGGTTGAAAAGTGAACATCTCATCTAGCGTCTCACATTTAAATTATCAGTTTTCCAAAGCTTCTTATGGTCTGTATAATATCACATAGATGGCTGGAGTCCACCAGAGTGAGAGCTGATGTTAAAGCTCTTTACCACCTATGCCCTTGTACTTTGATGGGTGTCAATTGATAATATATACTAGAGAGCAGCAGATAGGCAATGTGCAAGGCAACAGAAATCTGCTCTTGTTGCTCAGTGCTAAAGTGATGGTTATCATAATTCTATATATATTTCTACATACATGTCTATATATTGATAATATACAAAATATGCAAAAGGTCACCCATATACAGGGGGGTGAAATAAGTATTGAGCACGTCACCAATTTTCTAAGTAAATATATTTCTAAATGTACTATTAACATGAAATTCTCACCAGATATCCATAACTAACAAAACATTCCAATCAGGCAAAAAAAATCAAACCATAGATATCCAAAACTTAAAGGGTTTGTCTCCCCATGTCTCATTACCAAGGTGCAACACAAGAAATGTTTCAAGATGGGTAAAACCTGTGAACTGTTCCGAGACCTTTTCAACCTTATTGTTGCAAAACAAACTGATGGCATTGGTTACAGGAGATTTTATAAACTACTGAAGGGTCCATAATCTAGAAGTGGAAAGAATATCATTGCACCATAAACCATCCATGATCAGGTGGTCTCCGCAAGATTTTAGACAGAGGATTGAAAAGAATTATCAGAAGAGTTGTCCAAGAGTCAAGGACCACCTGTGGAGAGCTACTGAAGAATCTTGAATCAACAGTTACAATTGTCTCAAAGAAAACAATGGGGACAAGGTGTAACTATCTGCCAAATATATATGCTTCAAGGTACCATGCCTTAAGTTTTTTCTGTGCTTTCTTGGTCCTTTCCTGTTTATTAACCAAGTGAACCCAGTATGCTATAAACCTCGCCTACCTCCCACTTTACGTATCCCTAATGCCTTTCATGTCTACCTCCTGAAAATCTTCGTCTATAACTGCTTTTCTTCCAAACCTGTATTACAGTCTACAGAACAGAGTCAAGGGGATTCTTACAATCTGAATGAAAGTGAGGGGATTGTCTTAAAAATTAACTTTTATTAATGCTAATTAAAATAATAGCCACAAATATTAAAACTCTCCGTAGGTACAGAAAGATCAAGGTCTAATCAAAAAGGTAAATATTATATTTACAAGACCTAAATAGGGAAGTGCACCATAGAAGACCCTAGAAAGCCCTATTGGTGCTTGTCCCTAGCCTATCCCAAGTCAGGAAAATCGCCCCAATAAGGGCGTTCCTGTCAGGAACCTAATCTACAAAGTCCCTAGAAAACCCTATAGTACAGTCCCTACATGTTTCGACCGGTCCCTATAATGTTAAGCCGGTCTCCTCAGGGGACACAAAATTTAGGGAAACAGTATTCAAAATACAAGACTTAGGGCAAAAGTTGAATAATGCGATAGGCAATCAGTTACAATCATATATCAACAACAGATATTTCAGTCTTTACAATATCACTTATCAAGAATACTCCCCAGATGGTAACAATAGGAAGGCATCCAAGAAACCAAGCAGCACAGTACCTTAGTAGTAGTGGTTATTAGCTGCTACCATAGACCTAGAGAAAAGTACCTTACCTCCCTGATGGTGATCAGTGAATGGTATAAGGTACAGTGGTACAGCCGATGCTGTGAGTCCCGCATTCGGGCTCGAGAGACGTGACGGGAATTGCTTTAGGTGAGCGGACCACCTCACGTTCCCTCACTGTACCTTATACCATTCACTGATCACCATCAGGGAGGTAAGGTACTTCTCTTTAGGTCTATGGTAGCAGCTAATAACCACTACTACTCAGGTACTGTGCTGCTTGGTTTCTTGGATGCCTTCCTATTGTTACCATCTGGGGGAGTATTCTTGATAAGTGATATTGTAAAGACTGAAATATCTGTTGTTGATATATGATTGTAACTGATTGCCTATCGCATTATTCAACTTTTGCCCTAAGTCTTGTATTTTGAATACTGTTTCCCTAAATTTTGTGTCCCCTGAGGAGACCGGCTTAACATTATAGGGACCGGTCGAAACATGTAGGGACTTTCCATTCATAAAGGTTGAAGGTATTTCCCGTTTTCTGACTTAAATTGCAGGAACAATGTTTTTAAATTTCTATGGTGCAAAAATTTATATGTTTAATATTTCTGAAAGCCTGAATTTTTCCCTTTGAAAATTTTTTAAGGTTTTAAAACTCTTATAAAAAAAAAATTTTAGGGAGCCCCAACTTTTTGTAACTTGGGGTTTAATGGCTTCTTAAAATTAAATTTTTAAAAGTAGATGGGATTTTTAAAAATTTGGCAAAAGGGGATGTCAGAATTTCAAAGAAGATTTTTGTTTGAAAGGCCTATTAAAAGATTTGGAGTAAAAAGACATTGGATGGGAAAAAACCCCCAATTGGGAAAAACCCCAAAACCATCAAAATGTCTTATTTTTGTTATTATCCCCTAGGGTATGTAAAAAAATAAAACCTTTAAAAATTTGTTTGGGGCCATTCTTTTGGCCTTTATTCCCCCCATTGTTCATCCCTCACAAAATCTAAAACCTTAATAGGTTTAACAAAAAACCCTTCCTCTTGAAATTCTGACATCCGGCTTTGCAATTTAAAATCTAAAAAAACTAAAGTCCAATTTTGCAAGAAAATGAAATTTTAAACCCCAAAATTACAAAAAAAATAAAAGTGGGGGGATTTCCTTAAAAATTAACTTTTATTAAGCAATTAAAATTAAAAATATTAAAACTCTTGGGGGTCAGAAAACAGGCAAAAAAATTATATTTTTTTTAATGGAAAGGATAGGGGCCCAGAGAATAATCGGGGAACCCCCTTAAAAAATATTAACACTTCTACATAAATTCCATTTATCTCCAGCTTGGAAGAAAAGGGGACACAAGTGGGGCAGTACTGTACAGATTGCTCTGTGTTCCATGTGCTGGGCAATGAGTGTGCCTATGCTTTCATTCCCCAGACCCAGTTTCACCTTTCCTCCCTTGTACGCAGGATCCCATATTCTCCTTCCTGCCGATGTCAGGTTTTGCCTTCTGCTTCTGATTCCTGCTCTCAGTAATGTCTGGATCTGCCTTGTAGCAGGCTCTGGTGAATACAGGGGGACTCCTTAGACTCTGCTCCCTCGTATGGTTGGTGTCATCTTTTGCGATAACCCAGCGAATCTACCACCTGACCATTAGAGTAATACACTGATCTTCCATGGCCTGTATGCACGCTCACCACGCAAGACTCCATTGCATGTTCAAGCTCATTTAAAATTTGCTTAGTCAATAGTGTTGAGACGGAATTTTTTAATCAGACAAAAAGATGAGTAATCGGCAAGGTTTTTATGGTGATCGAAATTCCAGTCATGCGATATTAATGTTAAAATCTGTGCATCATCTATGTAAGATCGCGCCTTTTTCGGCGCTCCTGTAATTTTGGGCGGGCCAGCAAATCAGATTACAGAATAGAAGCAGGGTGAGATTGGTGCACGTCATGACGGATGTGTATGGTTGTCGATTGGCTGGAAAAATCACATGACCCCTCGTCTTTTAAACATAGAAACAGCGTATTCCTTTTCAGCCTCAGTGTCTCTCACGTACTCATCAGGGATTAGGTCCCATGCGTTCTGCCTGTGGCCAACAGCTCAGCGAAATTAGTTACAATTTCCTGCACACGGAGAAACCGTCTAACTATTAGCTTGATTCCTTCAATTTAGTTACATTATGGTATATGAACATTTTATGGTAGTTCGCTAGATGAATTTTAAAAGCAAATCTACACTGTAATTTAACGGAGCGTGGGAGCGGGAGGGGGGGGGCCCCGCGGTGCGAACACAGACAAGCTCTATCTTAAAGAAAACTGGATAAAGTTCTCACCAAGACTTAGTCGTAGACCATTGTAGTTGAATATCTTTATTTATTAACATTTGCTATTGAAATTATTTACCCCTGGATATTGGGCAGCCTGAACTTTAATTGGATAAACATCATTTTCTAGTACTGCAGGTCTCTTTGTTAAGCTGCAAAACTCCACTTTTATTACACTATACATATTCAGATAGGTGTCAATTTTACTCATTAACCTGTTGACTGTTGATATATCCACCTTGCACTAAATTACTAAACACAATCTTGTAAGTCATCACAGGTTTTTGTTTGCCAAAAATTACGTGTAACATACGAAAACATCACATTTACGTGATTTTTACTTTGTGCGCACTCAGACTGTTCATTGACGCAGTCATCCTACGTAAATCTTAAAACAGCAAATTCTATAATCACTCACAGGTGAAAATGAAAGGTGCAAAAAATACTGTTTAATTATTTATCAAAAACATAACATTTGCGTGTTTTCTTTGACTTTTGCGCACCCAGCACTGTTCATTCTTGACGCAGCACTCAACGTAAATCTTAAAACAAGCAAATTCTATAATCACAGCAACAGGTGAAATGAAATGTGCAAAAAAATACAGTTTAGTAATATCAAAAACATACAGGTTTTACGTGTTTTTTTGACTTTTGCGCACGCCAGCACTGTTCAATGACGCAGCAACTACGTAAATCTTAAAACAGCAATTCTATATTCACCACATGTGAATTGAAAGTTTCAAAAAATACAGTTATTAATAATAACAAACATAACAGTTACTTAGTATTATTAGACAATTGGCCGCACCTCAGCACTGTTCATATGACGCAGAAACTACGTAAATCTAAAAACAAGCAATTCTATATTCACACCACAGGGTAAATTTAAAGGTGGCAAAAAAACAGTTTTATTTATATCAAAACTAACCGTTACGTGTTTTATGACTTTTGTTTCGCACTCAGCAACTTGTTCAAATGACTCAGCAGTCTACGAAAATCTCATTAAATACAGCTAATTCTATATTCACCACATGGTGAATTGAAAGGTGCAAAAAAATACCTGTATAATATATATCAAAACAAAACATTACGTGTTTTTTTGTGACTTTTGCGCACAATCAGCACAGTCATTGACAGCAGCATCTACGTACAAACTTAAAACAGCAATTTCTATATTCACCACAGTGAATTGAAAGGTGCCAAAAATACAGTATATTCATATCAAAACATAACAGTTACGGTGGTTTTTTGACCTTTTTGCGCACTCAGCTCTGTTTTTCCATTACGCATGCACTACCGTAAATCTTAAAACAGCAATTCTATATTCACCACAAGGTGAATTGAAAGGAGTGCAAAAAAAACAGTATAATTATATCAAAACATAAACAGTTGACGAGTTTTTTGACTTTTTGCGCACTCAGCACTGTTCATTGACGCATCCTCTAACGTAAATCTTAAAACACGCAATTCATAATCACCACAGGTGAAATTGAAAGGTGCAAAAAATACAGTTTTATTAATATCAAAAATCACAGTTACGGGTTTTTTGACTTTTGGCCGCACCTCACACGTTTCATTGACGCAGCATCTACGTAAATCTTAAAACAGCAATTCTATATTCACCACAGGTGAATTGGAAAGGTGCAAAAAAAACATTTATTAAATCCAAAACATAACAGTTACGTGTTTCTTTTCTGAATTTTGCCACTCAGCAGTCACTGATTTCATTGAACGCAGCATCTACGTAAATCTTAAACAACAATTCTAATATCACCACAGGTGAATTGAAGTGTGCAAAAAATACAGTTTATCTTATTATAACAAAACATAACATTACGTGTTTTTTGACTTTTGCGCACCCAGCACTGTCAATGACGCACATCCTACGTAAATCTTAAAATAGCAATTCTATATTCACCACAGGTGAATTGAAAGGGCAAAAAATATCGTTAATTATACCAAAGATAACAAATACTGTTTTTGGACTTTTGCCCATTCAATCCAATTTGTTGATAGACACCTGCAGTTAATTTGAATCCAGCAATTTTGTTTTTGATTAGAGGGATTTGAAGAATAGCTGTGATCTTTGCCGTCTTTTAGTAGAAATTTCCAAAACTATTCCATACCTTCTTCAAATTTTTTAATATTTCTGAACGTGGAGCGAAATGCAGGTGGTAACGAGCAAATAGGGGTAGCACATGGAGGAAGAGTACGAGAGAAGGTGCTCCTTCCAGTGCTGGCGACAACACGCATGCCAGCGTGATCGCAGTTGCAGGACCGTCAGGGCCCTGTTCATCGCTGGGTCCAAGGGCCATGGTGAATCTAAGTAACGAACATCGTCGGCCAATACTTGTCCCTTCAGTTGGATAATGCAACCTGCCATCTAGCAGTCTTACCTCCTCGATCCTCCGCCAGTCACGGCACAAATGTCATCATTCAGCATCATCAGCATCCGTCAACATGAAGCAGCCCAAATCGTCACTAGTGTACCCACACACTGTGGATAATCCATTGTCTTGAAGACCTCTTTGATGACAAAATGCGTTGGGGTCAGAAGGCAGTTAAAAGATCAAGAGGATGATTTAGTCTGCTCTGACGCCCAGTTTACTGATGCCATCAGAGGAGGTTAAGGAAACCGGATCAATCGGCGAAAATCCCGGGCGGTCGCAAACGCCTCTTGCAGTGCCCCTTGCTTTGTAGCCCCGCAGCTATCTGGAGCAGAAGTTCAGACGACCAAGTCACCTGTGTGATGATGGATTATGATGACGACATGTGCGGATCCACTGTTCTTTTCCCGCCTAATTATTGCTTGCGAGCGGCTTCATCAGTGACGAGGAGGAAGACAATGGGGTAGTGTCATACGGGTCCCCGCCACAAAAGGAGAGGGCGGTCGCAGAAGTCCCGCTGATATGATTTCCGCCAGCCACGGTCAGCGCAACCCACGCTCCTCGCTTAACGCACAGTCAAAAAAGTCCGAGGACCCTCACTGGGGCCTTGTTTTGAGAAGCCTCTGATTCCACCCAGCGATGTCAAAGTTCCGCCTTTGCGGTAACGCATAAGTAGAGGCAAGAACCTTAAGTGGTTAACCGACCACCAACATGTCTAGTCACCATGCAGCGAATGAGCTTGAGTTGAATGGAGGGAACACTTTGTGCCAAAAAAGGCCAACCGACGCCGAGCCTACCAACCAATGTCACACACTCTGTCTCCGGCCCTCCTCCTCCTCCCGCCACCACCAAGCTGTCTCACTCGCCCATGTCTCTCAGAGATCATGATCAGGGATCAGCCTCCGCTTCAGCCTCCACCTTCGCCCCTAGTAACCACCAATCACCACCAGAGACCATCCTATCTCCTTCCCCTTCCGCCAGTTAGAGGACCTGCACGCCGTACAGCGGCCACTCTAGCAGCCAGCCTTCTGACATCCAGGGGTGGGAGCAGAAGAAACACTTTAAAACCCAAACCATATACCCAAAGCCAAAAGCCTGAAACGTCGGCATTGCCTAAGGCTTTTGCCCTTGGAAATGTTGCCTTTCGCCTTTCCGTCAGGTGACGACAGATGGGTTCCGCGCACGGTCATGGCCTCGCTTGCCCCCAAATACAGATTGCCGTGAGAGCAGGCATTTCATTTGCCAGAAAACCGTCCCAGCCCTGGCTCAGCACGTGTCATCTAAAATTACAAGCGCGTTGTCTGCATCTGTGTCCAGAAAAAGTCCATCTCACCACCGACAACATGGACTTAGTAAGGCACGGCCAAGGCCGCTATATCTCTTGAACAGCTCACTGTGGAGCTGGGTGGTGTCTCGGGGGTGACGGTGGCTCTCAGCTCGCGCACGCTCTTCAAAACCGCATGGGGATGGTGCAGGGCTCCTCTTTCCCTCCAAGGTCCTCTTGGGTGGCATCACGTGCCCAGAGACACCATGGCCGTGTAGAAATTAATCTGCCCTTGGATGACCGTCCAACACACAGGTCAGGAGCTGTGGACGCTCTAAGCTACGAGACCGAGCGCTGGCTAGGGGTGACAAGAACCTTGTGCCAAGGCAAAGGTGGAGTGCGAGATAACGGGCGAAATCTGCTGGCCCGCACCATAAGATCGGTTAGGCTGTGGAGCCATCCTTTGCCTGAGCACATGTCATGAACCTTGTCGTCAGATGAATTTCTAAAGAGCTACCCGGGTCAGGACTGCCGGCTGAAGAAGGCTGGGAGGGGTCTTTTTTTCGCACTTCCGCCTTTTTGGGCCCACCCCTCCCTTCGTCCGCCTGGCTGCGTTTTGCAGCGTCGGGCTGGGCCTCCCCCTCAAACCTTTCATTTTTTGGAGTGGCAACACGCTGGAATTCCCCCCCCCAAAGCTCCCAAAATTGGGGAAAGCAGCGAAATTTGCCATTACGGCAGTACAATTTGACACAGGGGCCCTGAAAAGCACGGTCGGACCTCGGGGTGTTAAACCCCCGGGAAAAGAGTGGGGGGCCGGGGGAAAGAGCTTTGAACCAAACCTTGCCATGTTTTGAAGAAGCCCCCAAAAATTGGTCAGGGGCGGACAAAATGCCCTTTCACCCATGAGAAATTTTTGGTATCTTAGTTCGGGAAACCGTTTTGTTGGACACTCTGAAAAAAAACGGGTCCCCCCCGCCAGCGGGGAAAGGAGGAGACGGCCCACAGATGCGGGACAAACGGAGCCTTTTTCTCTCCCGTCAAATCCACGGGCCCGACTTTTTTCCCAAAATTTTTACGGTCTTCATTAGCAGGGGTTCCCGGGGGTCCAGGGCTATAAAAAGGGGCCCCGCACCCGCCCCTCGGGGTGCATCATTGGGGGAAAGGGAAAGGGCTGTGTTGAAGCTGTTCCCGGGAAATGGAAAGGGGGGGAGGAGGAGGAGGTTTTCCTAGACCCCGGTTCCGGGACGTCCCTGCCTTGGAAAGGGGTTTTGGCGCGAATTATGGGGGCCCGAGGGGGAAGGATGAAAAGATAATTTTTGTAGTGCCCCTCGACCCAGAGGTTTTGGGAAATAAAGGCTCCTCTCTCAATGAGGCGGATCTCCTTTTTCCCTCCAACATGACCCTTTCTCCCTTTAAGGCCATCAAAATGAAAATTTTTTACTGGGTGGGCCACCCTCCTGGTTTCCCCGGAAAAAAAAAAAAAACCCCAGCAATTTTCCCTTCCCCCCCCCCAAATAGAGAGAAAATGCGGGGAAATGGAGCCTTGCTTTTTCCGGGCCCCCGCGTTTTTCACCCCCAAATGTCACGGTGGAAAAAAACACCCAGCGACGGACGGGCATAGAGTGCCAAGGGGCCGTACCCGGCCCAGGGCGGGCAGGAAAGGGTTTGGCAAAAGCCTTAATGGGGGCCTCTGGAAAACTTTTTCCCAAACCTCCCCAACGAATGCAAGGAAAGGGGCCCCCATCCAACACAAAAGAGACCAGTTTTAAGATCATGGGGCACGACTATCTGGGGTTCTCAACACCGAGGGTTTTTTGTTTGTGTTCCGGACCCAATAACTTCTGGGTACCCCAAAAAGGGAAAACAAAGGGCCCCGAGCTGGCCCCTTCCCCGCCATAGAGGTGTTGTCCTGCCCCGCAGCCAGGGGTCTTTTTGGGGAGGGGCCCCCTTTCGCCCCCAGCGGGAAAGGGTCATTACAGACAAACGCATGGGCCCTTTCCACAGATAATGTGGGATTTTTTGGACTTTAAACAAGATAAAACAGGCTTTGGTTTTTCTGATGATGTTGGGGCCCCCAATTGCCGGGGTCCCGATTTTTTGCCTTTTACTTCACATTCCTTTTAAAACAAAAATGGTCCTCTTGAAAACTTTTT
>JAODAL010014347.1:0-87829 GCA_025379985.1 Phyllomedusa bahiana | reverse complement strand
TTGAAACCCATTGGAATCTATGCCACGAAGAATTGGGGCATTCTGAAGGAAAAAGGGGGTCCAACCCTTAAATTTGCATGGTGTACCTAAAAAAAATGCCGGGAAGGTACATTTTTTTGGGGCGGAAATACATGCCAAAGTACGGCATGTTAATGTACCCTAAGTAAAATCTGTGACTCCACGCCCTATTTGTCAGATAGAGGATTGCTACATCCAATAGATGGTGCTGGAGGGCTCAGCTCTCTTTTTATAAGCCTTTAAACTATTCGACTACTCAGTGAAGTAGAAAAGGCCGACAAGGTGCCTCTCCCCAATCAGATACATTAAGTCTAAGAGTTATGGGATGTTCACATGACGAGTAAAATGTACTCGTGGATTTAAAGTCCTTTTTCGACTTTGTTTTACTCGTGGCTTATAGTCAGAAATGGGTGCCATTCATTTTTATATGGTTTTGGACACGGATCCGCATTAAAAAACCACATACAAGTGTTGTTATTGTGTAAAAGCATTAAAATAAAAAATATACAAATTGGGTATCACTGTAATTGTATCGACCTGCTGAGTACAGTTAACATGTCATTTATACTGCATGGTGACCCCTGTAAAAAATAAAAAAACACTACCAGGATTGCTGTATTGTGTCCAAAATAGCTAAAAAAAACCTTGATAAAAAGCAATCAAAGACTCTTATGAACCCCATAATGGTATCAATAAAAATGTCAACTCATCCTGCAAAAAACAAGCCCTAAATCGGCTCCATATACGGAAAAATCAAAAACTTATGGCTGCTGGATTATGACAATATAAAAATTCAAATTTTTTACAAATGTATTTCTAGCATGTAAAAGTAATAAAACATAAAAAACAATATAAAAATTATATTATTATAATTGTATCGACCCGCATAGTAAAATTATTATGTTGTTTATACCACATGGCGAACACTGCAAAAATGAAGCCCAAAAAACAATGGCCTAACTGTGTTTTCTGCCCCCATTTTCATGGCCCAATTCTAAAAAACCTATGGAACACCTGTGGGCCCAAAATTCACAATACATCCCTAGATGAGATCCATTAGGGGTGTTAAATGCAAAATGGAGTGACTCCTGGAAGGTTTCACCTGTTCTGGTACATTGGAGGCTTCGCAAATGCTATATGAGACCCACCAAAATCTGTGTTCCAAATTCCAAATAGCGCTACCTCCCTTGTACACGCTGCCATGTGCTCAAACAGTAGTTTACACCCACATATAAGGTGTTACCAAACTTGCAAGAAATGTGTAGCAAATTTTGGGGTGCTTTTTTTCTAGCATCTTTTGTAAGAATGAAACTTTTTCAGCTAAAATTGCATATTTTCCCAGCCTAATGGTAAAAAATCTGTGAAACACCTGTGCAATTGATATAGTCGTTACACCCCTTTATATATTCCTTAAAGGGGATTTGCCAGGACGCAGGTTTCTTACCTTCCTTATCAGCACAGGGAGAATGTCAACAAATCACGCTGAGTCATGAAGGCTGCAGGGCTGAGAGGGAGGGGGTAAATAAGGAGTGAGGAAGAAGGGAGCGTCTCAAAACTTAAGTGAAATAATAAACAGTACAACAGTGGATTCTCAATACAGCACGACACAGCCTCATATACTGCACTTTCTACCCGGTGCCTTAAAAGCTCATTCATTTTGCCTGTCATCAGATAAGAAGTGTTTCTCGCAAGCGCGGCGTGTCAGCTCCTGTGTCGTGTCTAGTGGAAAGCTTTCAGGTAACAAAGGGGATTGAGAAATGCTGTAGCTCTCAGAGTCTTCACTTTTTGAAATCACAAATATTTAGAAAAGTGATTAATCAATATTACACCCAACTCAGAACCCCTTTGGGAGATTTGGTACCTGCCCTAAGTGTGGGGTTCCAAAGACTGACATGGTGCATGGAATTGGCAACTGCGCAGTGGTACAGGACTTCTGGGAAAAATCTATTTTGATTTCCTGCAGAAAAAGGGAGATGTCTGCCTAGACCTCAAACCAGAAGTGGTGTTGTTTCACGACTTTTCCACCGCTGGGAGCAAGCCACTCACTTTGTACATGTACTTCTGCTGGGAGCAAAAAAGGTGTATCCTGGAAAAATGGATTGATACAGACAAAGCCCTTAGATATGGTAATTAAACCATATCAAGAAATACATGTCTTTGGAAAATTCAATAACAGAGCGCATGAAAGAATCACAATCTGACAGGTTCTTTGCACGTTGACAACCGTTCATGTCAGGGTTCATGTCAGATAGGAGATCGCTCGTCTTGTATTCTCCATTTCAGGTATTCCGGTTGGTACCTGAAAGCTGATCTTTCGGGAACCTTGGGAAGACTTAAACTTCCATAACAGACCCTGGGGTAGATGAAGGAGGGTTCAGACATCACTACCCAACTCACTCATTTACGTAATCTCTCCAACAAAAAAAAAAAAATCCCCCTTCACCTGATCACTTGATCACTTACTCTCTTACCTACCAATTCCCAAAATGCACTATGCATCTAGATACCAACGTTAGAAGTACGTTACCGAACCTGGGGGCGGTACCTCTCTCTTCTGTTTGGCACGGAGTTACAGCTTTAGACGTTGTATGTGTCAACATTTTTCTTTATCCATCTATCCTTGTTTCGCTCGATATTAATTGACGGACTAGTCGACAACTAACGGACATGGATAGATTGTATTAGTACTGATTGACAATCTCGTATATAGATCCAATCACTAGATTGGAACATTATGTAACGGGGGCGCTCCAGGTCCGTACCCAGACCCATGACGCTTGATTAAGAACCCGATGGGTAAAATTACCCACTTCGAAGGGTGATAATGTGGGGTTGGGGTGTGGGTCGGGGAGGGTCACCTAGAAAGGGAAAAAAAAAAAAAAAAACCACCAGTTCAGATATATGTGAGACTCGATATGAGACGTTTGCCCAAATTATAAGAAACAAAATTTTTGCACATATTCTTTCCTGTTATTTCTGGTGTAACAAAATGTTCATGTATATGATTCAATGTCTTGTTGCAGATTGTTCAGTCTATATTATATTCGGAAAATCAATAAAAAGAGTTTAAAAAAAAAATGAAAAGTGATTAAATACCCATTTTGGAGGTTCCCACGTCAACATTACATGGTGGCAAAACCCCTTTAAGGTCTTTTAGGGGTATTTATTACGTTTTAGCACCTTAGGGTGTCCGCAAACCTGTAATGACACCAGGAAAATTGTAATGAAAATGAAGCCCGAAAGTCCAGTAGGTGTTCCTCTTACTCTGTAAGGTGTAGGTGAGTCAAATAGCATGTTAGGGCCACATATATAATATCTCTAAAATCAACAGAATCAGCGGAATCAATGTTGAATTGTGTTTCCCTGGTATCATCTACTGTGCACCAGTGACTAATGGATAAAAACTGAAAATCTTCAGCAAAAGTGAAATTTTTAAATTACACTTACTTTGCTTTCATTTCTGTAAAATACCTAAGGCCGTGTTCACACGGCTTATTCCCGACAGATTTGTGCGCCGTATATGAGCTCACAAATCCGCCGTGAATAAGAGTGGACGGGGGCGGGGGCCGGAGCGCGGCGGGGCGCCGCTCCCGGCCGAATAGACAATGCATTGTTTACGGCGCGTCCGTGCCGTAAATAATGTGCATGTCACTTTCTCCCCCCGCGGCGGATTCGCCGAGCGGGGAGGAGCGACGGATTCCACTGTTCTCTATGAGAGCAGTGGATTACCGTAATTGCTGCCGCGGATTGGCGCCATACTACAGTGGCAAATCCGGCGCGCAGTACGGCGCCAATCCGCGGCAAAATAAGCCGTGTGAACGAGGCCTAATGGTACCTAACAAACTTCCTAAATGCTGTTTTGAATACTTTAAGGGGTGTAGTTTCTTAGATTGAGTCATTTATGGGGCTTAACTTACCGGTCCCTCAAAGCCACATCAGAACTGGACTGGTTCCTAAAAAAAATTAGTGTTGCAGAGTTTCTTGAAAATGTGAAAAATTACTACTACATTTCTAAGCCCTCTTATGTAAAAAAATAAAAAGACATCTAAAAATGATGCCAACCTACAGTAGACATATGGGAGATTTTAGTTATAAGCTATTCTGTGTGGAATAACTCTCTGCCTTACACGCAGAAATTTTTGAACTTTGAAAATGGCAAATTTTTCCAAATTTTCCTGATATTTTTTCACAAATAAACAAGGATTGTATGGACCACAATTTCTTACCTACTTGAAGCACAATGTGTCACGAGAAAACAGTCTCTGAATCACATGGATAGGTGAAAATGTCAAAAAGTTATTCTCTCATAAAGTGACAAATGCCAGATTTAAAAAATAAAGGAGTTAAATTAATCAATAAGAACCCAATTATTTTTAAAAATTCACCTATCAACAACTTAGATACACAACTAAAATAAAATTGGTTAATTTTTACCATGTGACAAACATAAACTCGTAAACCCTCTATCTAATAATATGATTCAAATAAACCTATCACCCAAAAATTTTTTTAAATCAACCTATAAACACCATATGACATCCAATACCCACCTCATAAAATAATTTAATAATAATATTAAATCATAAATAATAATAGGTTAATTTAAGCCACATGACTAAAATAGACTACACCCCTCTATAGTATTTAAGTTCAGGTAAACTTAATGCGACCAAAAAGGCGCAATACGCAAATTGCGGCGAATAGCATATCATTGGTAGTGTATGTAATGCACCTCGAGAGGTGCATTGTGCAACGGAGACGCATGACGTATCATTATTAGTGTATGTAATGCGCCTCAATAGGCGTATTGTGTTATGAAGGCGTACAGCATATCATTTTTAGGCACATTACAATGTGTATAATGCGCCAAGTTTTGGTGTACAACAGTTCATTTACATTGAGAATATGGTTTTGGTGCAAAATAGACCAAAAAACTGGTGTTGGGAAATGTCACCCATAGTGTGCAGCTGCCACCAAGATCAGGATCGATGTACTTTAATGGGAACCCATAACATAGGTTATGCCCCCCTTGTTAAGGACAGCACAAGCTAGTGACAGACATGCTGTTTCTAGTGTGGTGTCCCTTATTCTGTAAGATGCTGTAGTTGTAGAGCATTTAATACTTAACTCTTATTCATGATCATGTGTTAGCCCCACCCACCAAAGGATAGTCCCACCCACCTGACAGTTATTGACGTGTTTCTACCTTTTCAAAGTAATAGGTTTATCAGAGGTAGGCGGGGCTAGCCACAGATAGACGGGGTATGAATAAACACAGAGTGTTTTCTGACTAAAAACTGTAGATTGAACACTATGGGCCACATGTATGAAAACTGTCTAGGTCTAAGACTTTCTTTGTTGCCCATAGCAGCCAATCAGGGTTCCCCTTTCATTTCATATAGTGCTCTGAAAACATTAAACAGGCGCTCCAATTGGTTGCTATGGGCAACAAATAAAGTCTTAGACCCAGACAGTTTTCATACATGGCCCCCTAAATACTCAAAAACTACAGCATCTTATAGAATAAGGGACACAGCGCTGGAAACAGCAGGTCTGACATTAGCTTGTGCTGTTCTCAGCAAGGGGGCATAAACTATGTGACAGGTTCTCTTTAACTACAAAAAGTATTTTTCAGTGGTCAGGATGACGGTGGCTGATACATAGTATAAATTTGTTGCTATCAATGTTGATGCCTATGGAAGTATTGGGTCTCCTGGGCACTGCTCAACTCTGAGTTTGGGAGGCAAATGCTGCAAGACCAGGTGACTCTACCTCCTCCAAAACCTCTTCTGGGAACCACGTATCCAGTCCCCTTTGCCCGGTTTGGGGATGAGGCATTCCCATTACTGAACAACCTGCTGTGCCCATACCCATGGCAGGGACTGGATGCTCAGAGGGCTGTTTTCAGTACAATGCTGAGCCGGGCACGATGCTTCGTGGAGTGCGCCTTTGGAATCATGTTAGTAAGTGGAGGGTCTTCACCACTGAAATTATGTTGAATGAGCACACAGTGGATGGAGTCATCTAAGCTGCCTGTGTTCTCCACAACTATATTTGGGATTTTGAAAGTCTAGACATTGAAGTGGAGACACAGGCAGGTTTTGGTGATGCTCCATTCACTTTCGGCCGCCCATCCAACTCCGCTGTAGTGGTGCGAGAAACCTTCACGGACTTCTTCATGTCCTCCAAAGGTACTGTGCTTTGGCAATTTTCACAGCCTCAGTGAACAGCACTCCTTCCAGCGGGAATGATGGATCTTCTCCGGTCAAAGGCCTTCAGGGATGAAGCTTGTGCAGATTCCTCAAAAGAACTCCATTGAAGAAAAACCTTTTTTTTCTATTAACATGTTTGAAAAAAAAAAATAAAAATTGGGTTTATTCCAAAAGTGGTTTGGTGTCTTATTTTACTAACTAATTTTCTTTTTATGTTTCAACAAATAATTAAATCGAATAATTTTTTAGACATGGTTGTTTGTAAACAGTTTTAGGGAAGATGTCTAGGGGTAGGAAATTCTTAGTTGCCCACAGCAACCCAACAGAGCTGCACTTTATTTTTTTAGTAGCACTATGTGCAATGAAAGTGCAGCTCTGTTTGGTTGTTTAGGGCAACTAAGAATGTTCTTGACATAGACAGTTTCCTTACTTGCGGTTCAACACACCTCAAGTAAGGAACATGTGTAGTGGTGGGAGATTCGTAGTTACCCATAATAACTAAACAGAGTTCTCCTTTGCTTTGAATCATAATGCTCAAATAAAACGCGGAGCTCTGTTTGCTTCCTACAGGTAAAAGTTATTAAACATATAAACATGATTTGTTAATATCAAAATTAGGGGCCGTTCACACGGCACAGGACAAATACCGGCCGGTTTGCCGGCCAGTATTTGTCCTGTTTTGCGGCCGTCCCCACGGCCGCGGGGGGGAGGAGGGGGGCGGCTTTTCTCCGCGATGAGCGGAGAACAGCCCTCCCCCCTCCCATTGAGATGCACATCTTCCGTCCGGAAACCGGACAGAAAATTGTGCATGTTCAATGTTTTGACGCCGGGCGAAAAATCCGTGCATTGGGGACTGCTGCATGGGTTTTCCATAGAGCACAATTATGCTCATTTTCAGGCGGTCTGAAAAACCGCAAACCGGCTGAAAAACCGGCCGAAAACCCGTGCCGTGTGGACATGTCCTTAAAGTTTTTGAAAGAAAAAATAAAGACATGAAGCCAAATAAATTTTAAATCACAAAGTATTTTTTTATGTTTAAACTCCCATTTAACACTTTTAAAAAATGTACCCGCCCTCCCACCACTCCCAATTACCCCACCCTCCGACCACCCCCACCCAAAGTAAATTAATCCGCCTGTCCACACACCCACCCACCAGAAAAAAAATATTTACATAAGCAAAAAAAAAATAAAAAAAATGTCCACCACTTTCCATACCGCACACAAAATAAAAAAAAGTGGCTGAAAATTGGGGGTGGGAGGCCTATTGTTGGGAGGGGTTGGTGAATGGGGAGTGGGAGCTTTCTAATAAAGTGAGGAAATCTGTAATACTGGGATATGAAATTTTAGGATAGGTGTTTGTGGCCAGTGGCGGTTAGATTGTGTGTGTGTGTGAGGGGAGGAGGTGGGTAGGTGCGTGTGTGTGAAACGGGCCGTGGCGGGTAGGTGTGTGTGGGAGGAGCCGGTAGTGGATAGTGAAGTGTGGTAGTACGAAATGCGGTTAGGGGTTTCAAACATGAGTGAAGAGAGGAGGATTTTCACTGAGCCCAGCGTACCATCGGAATCTACAAAAAAAGGAACATTATTTTCTCAAAAATAAGACCATGCTTACAGCTCAATGGAAGTACATTCAACCACTTCCAGTAAGAGGCAGCAAGTCCCAATGCTACCTAAAATATACTTGTACAGGTGCAGCTGGATAATAAACAATTGCTCACACCCCCATCCACTTAGCACAGCAAAAAAAATGCACTAAACAGATAGCAATTCACACAGGTATGCAGAAAAGTCACAAAAACTCTGGGAAGACTGCGCAAATGCAAAAACACTGTGAAACAATCCCCAGTGTACCACCGGAGACACTGGATCTGGTCTACGATCTCGGGCAGCGGGATTCCAAGGCTGTAGACTCCCACCGCAGATTAATGCTAACAGGTTTTCCTGTTCTTGGGTTTGCAGATGGTCATACCTCCCAACATTTGGAAATTGCAGAAAGGGACCACATCCAAACAAATTACATCACATCAAGTCATGCCTCCAACCACACCCAAACAAATGACATCACACAGGACACGCTTCTAATCACGCCCCACTTAAAAATCATGCCCCGCCCCTCCAGTAGACCAGCGCCAACTAGTGGCGCCACTAGGTTCTGTAAATATGTATTTATATAAAGTAATGTACAGTATCTACAGAAATCCATACAAATTGCTGTAAAACAATGTTTATGGATACCCATTAACTTAATATAGTTGTACAGCCTGACCACTAATCCCCACTAACCACAAGAGTAAATTAATCACTGTTCTGTTACTGACCACACCAAGATAAATATTTACATAACAAAAAAAAAATCAGAAAAAATTCCACACTCCATACACATCACCACCAAAAGTGCGATGAAAATTGTGGAGCCTTTATGGATCGTGAAATAGCAAAAATTAGGAATACTGTAATACTATATGAACATTTAGGAAGGTGTCCAAATTGGTGTGTGAGGAAGTAGTTGGTTAAAGGGCTGTGCAGATATGTGTTAAGCACAGTAAAAGTTTAGTGACATGCAGTTGAGGGTTTTCAACTGATTGGGAGTCGGTTTTTCACTATCCCCGTTCCAGAATCGCCAGGAACATTTTTCTCCTGGCCTTTCAGCTCATGCAGTAATTAACCACTCCAGTAAAGGCTTAGACTCTGCCCCTTTTACTTCAGTGCAGCTGGAAAAAACAATTCAACAACCTCTGTAACAAAAAATCCCCATAAAGGATAATAGACGGTATGCAGAAAGGAAAAAACTCTGGGGTGGATACACTGTGAATCAGGTGGAAAAGTGTTAGTGAGGGTTGATTGTGGTTGCCAAGGCACTAATGGTACGAGATGAATGTAAAGGCCTATTGTTTGCAGAGGTCATACTCCCAATGGAAAGCAGACAGAAGGGCCCAAACCCCAAATTGATGGTCGCATGTCATGGCCTGTTCAAACTTCATATGCAACTATTAAATTGATAACCACAGCCTTTGACCTTTAGGTTAAAAGGGAAAAAATGAGTTCAATCTATTATTCTTAGATTACGGTCATGTTGACTGTGCCGACACTATTCACTACCATGGTTAGAGCAGGGAGTGTTATAGGTAGAGTTTATTTAAATAAAGTGCTTTTTTTACTTTTTTCTGTGTTATTTTTTTCCATTGAATTCCAGTGATATTAATGGAGGTGTCTGTCAGATGCTTCTATTACTAGCGCCCGGAGTTGGTATCACCTCAAGTTGATACTAACCCTCTGTCACTATTACCCCAGTACCCAACACACCATGAGTACCAGGAAGAGCTGGGTAACCATCAGAAGAAGACCTCTAAAGTGATGGTCCACTTCTGGGGCAGCTGCAGGCTGGTACTGTTTGAATGGAAAGGGACCAGTATTAATGGACCTTCTTATTCTGGTAGTATCAGGCTGCAGCTGTCAGTTTTACCTTAACTGGTTATGGAAATTGGGAGGGACCCCATGTTATTTATTTATTTTTTTAAATCTTTATTTATTGAGAATACTAAAGTGAACACCTCCTTTAATCATTACAGTGGATGCCCAGGTTTAGATTCTTATTAAACAAATACATTTTCAGAAAAAAAACAATGGTTATGGTTTCCATAACCAGCCAGGGTAAAACCGACAGCAGCAGCATGATACTATCAGAATGGGAAGAACCATCGATACTGGTCTCTTCCCATTCTAAAAATACCAGCCTGCAGCTACTCCAGAAACGGACCTTCACATTAGAGGGTCCGCTTCCGACGGTTACCGGCTCTTTCCAGTACCCCTGGTGTTTTGGGTACTGGGGTAATAGTGACAGGGGGTTAGTGTCAGCCTTAGGTAACACTGCTGGCTCACACCAAGCCCGAGCTATAGTAATGGCGAGGCGTCTGTCGGATACCGCCATTACATTAGAATAAAATAAAAAAAAAAAACACACAAACAGAAAAAGACACTTTATTTAAATAAACACTCCCTGACACCAGACCTCGCTGACCAGTTTACTAAATAAATAGATGCAACGCTGTCCAACGTAGTCCACCGAATCCGTCATAATCCAAAAGGGAAACCTGTAAATAAAAATACACCAACCCTACAAATGGGGCATCACCCACCTTTCCGGGATGCTGAATAGCCTATTCAGTGCCTGGGAAAACATCCACCATAGCAGGCATCTAGGAAAGCTGGGTGCCTGCTGGGGGGGGATGTGTCACCCAGCTTTCCAGGGTGCTGAATAGCCTACACATTGCCTTAGAAAGCTTGGTGACATTCCTACAGCAGTTGTACAGGAAAGCTGAGTGGCACCCATCCCCCACAGCAGGTACCTAGTTTTCTTGGACACCTGCTGTGGAGGGATGTCACCCAGCTTTCCCAGATGCTGGATAGGTTATTCAGCATCTGGGAAAGCTGGATGACATGGTTCACAGCAGGCGTCCAGGAAAGCTAGGTGCCTGCTGTGGAGGATGGGTGCCACTGAGCTTTCCTGGACACTTGCTGTGGGGGGACAGGGATGGTGTAGAAATACTCACCTCCCTGCTTTGTCCTCCTCCTTCTGCTGCCCCTGCCTCCATCCCCGTAGTTACATTGAACAGCGTAACTGAGGGGGCGGGGCCAGACCCCTGCAGCCAGTGATGTTAGGGGAGAGTGTCTATATGACACTTCCCCTGCATCCCTGCTCTCCTGCACTGGCCGCATGTGAGGGAGAGAGGCTCCCTGACAGGCGGCTGGTGACCGCGGACACTGTTTGTGCGTCCCGCAGACGTGCAAACAGTGAACTGCAAAGCGGAATCCCGGGGATTCAGGACTCATGCCCTGGATCCCCGGGACACATCTGAAAAATCAGGATTCCTCCCGGCTATCCCGTGATAGTGGGACAAGAGTCCCAAATCGGGATAGTCCTGCCCAAATTGGGACAGTTGGGAGGTATGGATGATGGCAGAGCTCTGCAAACACAGAAAAATAATTATCCAAACTGTGCACTGAACCTCTGTACAAGGGAAGTCTGAAAGTCTGACGTTACTTCCCTTCTACAGAGGGTTCTATGACCTTTGCCACAAGTCCGTACTGTGGTGGAAGTTTGGCGTTTAGAGGGAGGGGTATGCTCCAGGTTGGGGGCAACAGCTGCCACAACCATTGGCTTGGATGTGGCACTAGTGGACTCTGTTGCCCCATGGGATCTGACACAGAATGGAGACGCACCCCGGAGATCTCGCCAGATGGTATTCCTCTCCCTCAGCTTCATCTGGCTGGGTCTCTCCCTAGGCTGATGTTCCTCAGGCTGCTGAGAGGACTCGCCTGATGTATTATCCATAATATTAAAAAATTTAAAAAATGTTAGACTTTGAAGGTACATTGCCAGAATGTGCCTTCAAAGTCTGATAGGTTCTGTTTTTTTTTTTTTTTTATAAGTGTTAAAAAGTATTAAAAACAAAATTGTATAATGTATAAAACTTACAGGTGGCGTCCTTTCTGACACATGAGGAACATCAGTTCCGCTTGATGTGGAATTGTTTGGTGTGGGGTGGGGGAAGACCCACTTGGTGTTTGGCTTTGCAGTTTCTGCCACCAGATGAAGCCGTCCCTCACCGATCTCCACCTTTCCCTGACTTCACATTCTACATAAATAAAAATAAATATTAAGTTTATGCAAATATGTTAGCGTGAAAGATTTAAAACTTTAAATTTGGAGATTCTAACCTACCAATGTCCCCCTGCCCCTGGGTATCGTACCTGTCCCAGTCTGGGTACAGAAACCAACAGGTCTCCTTCCACTGATGATCCCATAGGGGCCGGTTGCTGTACCCGGCAGATGTTTTGTCCCAAAGACTAGGACGGGCATGAACCTGAAAGACAACAAAAAAAAAAATTAGGAGTCCTAACAAGTGTTAATAAATTTAGAAATTCCTAAAATAATGTGTAAATAACTTACAGATTTGTCAGCATTGATTTTCAATGTACAGCTGGGGTGATGGGCAGTATCTTTGTTAAATATGTAAAATTAGTGACAGGAATATACGTTTTTTTCTCCATAAAAATATATAGTGTAGTTCACAATGTGGCGTAAAACGTGCTGTGTTAACCCAGCCTTATTGAGCAAAATGTAACCCAGAGAACCTGTGCCCGGATGTTTTAGGACCCTAGCAATGCCCGTGATGACAGGTGATTGGTCTTTGCAAAGCTGGATGGTCCTGGCTAACCCTCTAAGGCAGCAAAGAGGTGCACACAATATAGGGAAGGACCTGCAGGAGAAGTGAACTGACAGACTGGGAAAGTGCTGCCCCACCTGGCATGATGGCAATGACAACTAGTGAGTCTGCAGCTAACAGGACAGACTGTGGTGCATCTTGTTGTAGTACCCATACATTATAGCCCCTCTTCTTCAGAACCAGATGCCTACGAAATCTGCAAATTAGCTTTGCTGCATGGATGTGTTGAGCAGTTTCTCACAACTTTACCTCTGGACGAAATTTTCCTTTCCCCAATCAGTCAGGGAAGAAGAAACTTGGGATAAAAGGCTTAAAAAAACAAACGGGAAAACTATAGTGAATATGCAAGGAAGATGGCTGACAAAACTTGTAACAGACTGGATTAATTTGGCAAAGAAAAGGTTCAAAAAATTATGGGGCCAGCTTGAGACTTGGAATTCTCAGACAAATATGTTTAGATGACACCTTGTCTCCTGTTGGAGACTGACAGCAAAAATTAGAAACATTAATCAATCGGATTTACTGAAAAACAAATTGCAAAAAATAAATAGGGAAGGAGAAGGGTCCAATCCACTTTCCCTTTCCCACAACAATACCCACAATTTTAAAAAAAATAAATTTCAAAATAAAACAATTATGTCGTTTTAGTGAAGACACTTGAGGGAACTGAAAAAACAGGAGTCAGTTTTTTTTCCCTCACAAAGCCTTCTCTAGATCTTTTTTATCGTCTAGTTTATTAGTAGCCAAAAAATAGAAGTAGGTCTTGGTACTGCAAAGGGTTTTATAAATGGGGACATAAATTATGCACAGCCTGTCACTTCACTAAGACTTCACAATCCTTTACATCAACTAGTAATGAGAACACCTCTGTAATCCAAAGTCATATTAACTGCAATAGAAGATTTGTAATTTACCTGATATCATGCACTAAATGTAATCTCCAATATGTCGACTGTAGAACTGATCTGAATATGCTCAAAACATCATAACATGCGCTATGTAGACGACGTCTTCATTCTTTGGCGATGGACGGAGACTGAGCTGACGCAATTTTTTATGAGCACATTAACAAGTGTCATCCTCTAATTTCATTCTCTATAACCAAGAATCAGAATAGTATTACATTCTTGTATGTATAGGATAGTAAAAATATGAATTCATTACAGTTAAGCACAACGTTGTTTTCAAAGTCAACCAAATGTAATTATTTTCTCACAAACTTGCTTAGGTTTCTAAGAAATACTGAAGGGACAATTCATAAGAGCCAGATGCATCTGTTCTGTTGATGAGCAATATTGTGAGCAGATGTTAAAACTAGTAGAAAAATATACAGTACATGCATACAACAAAGATGCTCTAACAAAAATGGGATATGAAATAATGGGTAAAATTAGAGAACAGCTAATGAATTCACAGAAAAAAATAGAAAAAAAAAGGCTTACTATCACGGCAGGTGGTGGATTCTCCGAACCACCACAAGCGGTAGTAGAAACCACGCCAGGGAGCGGAGTCTAAGCAGCTCCCGGTATTCACCAGAGCCCGCCATAAGGGAGGATGGTCTTGCTGCGGCGGGAGACTACCAGGTCGCTACCTCTGACATGACTTGCTTGCGGTGGCAGCCAGGGTGCAGCTCGGTACAAAATCAGCAGGCAGAGGCGTAGTCGGGGACAGGCAAGAAGGCCAAGGCAGGCGGCAGGCAACTTGGTCAAGAAACGATAGCAAGAAGGTCCGGTACACAGATAAACGCTTAGACTCCAAAACACACCAAGACACCAATACTTTGACAGAGTGAAGGAGGAGGTGGCAAGATATAGGGTCAGTGACAAATTGAATGCGCAGTATAATAGCTTAGAATGCTTCTGATTTATGACCCAGCGGGTCATAAATCAGGCGCATTCTAGTGCTAACATGACATTTCTGCCTCAGGTATACCACTCTGAAAGTGGTAAACCTGTTCCAGCAGTAATGTGTCTAGAACTGCTGTAGCAAAGCTAGAAATCTATAGCTATGTACGGTTCTAGTGCACCCCACCTTCCGCACGCCCCCAAAATCAGGCGCATTACAAAGTGCCGCAGGCGCCCTGTCATGCACCTTATACAGGAGTATGGGAGGCATTACACTAATGCGAACAGGGCTGCACCTGATGTCAGGCTGAAAATACACCAGACTTCTAGTGCAGCCCCGTTCATAGATGCCGCCCTAAGTGCCAATATTTTGTGTGGCCACCATTATTTTCCAGCACTGCATTAACTCTCATGGGCATGGAGTTCACTAGAGCCACTGAAATCCTCTTCCACTCCTCCATGGCGACATCAGGGAGCTGGTGGATGTTAGAGACCTTGAACTCCTCCATCTTTTGTTAGAGAACGCCCCACATATGCTCAATAGGGTTTAGGTCTGGAGAAATGCTTGGTCAGTCCAGCACCTATATCCTGATTTTCTTAAGCAATGGAGAGGTCGTTATCATGTTGAAATACTAAACTGCAGCCCAGTTTCCAAAGGGAGGGAATTATTCTCTGTTAGTTTTCCCCCAAAAAAAATTAAAAATCTAAAAATGTCGCCGATGTGTGGGGAAAGTGCTAGCACCTCCCCTCCGCTATTACAGCTACCTCATGGACAAAATTTTTCCCTTTTTGAATGAGATTCCTTTTGAATGGGTTTTGCCTAGAATAAATGGATTTTTTGTACTTCGACCGCAAGTATTTTTTATATTTGGCTATGTGGAGTTTTTGTATGTATGAAAAACGAAATAGTAAAGTTTGAATTGCATTATATTTGCTCACATTGTTTGGGGTATTTACTAGTGGAGTCAGTGAGAAACTCCAAAGACTCTGTTTATTGTCACAAATACATTTAAGAATCATTCATATTGTTAAAGTTGGGTTTTTTTTATGTCACAGTACATGCTGTCATTCATGGTTCCCTCAAAACCATGACACTCCCACCATAATTCTTGACTGTAGGCAAAACACACTTGTCTCTCATCCTCCCTGGTTCCTCCCCAAAACTTGACACCATCGAACCAAAAAAAATTATCTTGGATCATCAGACCACGGACATGGTTTTTTTAAACCTTGTCCCTTAGACTGCTTGTCTTCAGCAAACTGTTTGCAGGTTTTCTTGTGCATCATCTTTAGAAGAGGTTTCCTTCTGGCACGACAGCTATGCAGCCCAATTTTTTTTTTATGCATGTCGTGTTGGTCTGGGCACTGACAAGTGACCCCCCCTAGCATGCGGGGAGCACTATTAATCTATTTTGAAAATACAACTCTGGATATGTGCTGGCGTGCCTAACTTCTTTGGTTGCCCTTGTAAGGGCCCGTTTTGAGTGGGAAACCTGTCTTTTAAAACCCCTGTATGGTCTTGGCCCCCCGTGCGCAGCCAGTTTAGGGGGGTTTCAATCTTTTTAGTTAGGGCCTCTTGATTTAGAGTAGCAATTATTCCTTTCAGATCCTCAGACAGTTCTTTGCCATGAGGTGCCATGTGGAATTTCCCAGTGACCTAGTTGAGGAGGGAAAACACCAAATTTACACACTGTTCCCATTCCACCCGAATATAGGAAATGAAGCACTTTACATTTACCCTATGTGTGTTTAATGGATAGTGAAACACGGGGAAGAAATAAGAGAGAAACCCGTGCTAAAGGCTTACCGGAGTACATCTATTTTTAAACTAAGAGAAATTTTGGCCAATTGGACAGTATAGGAAGTTGTAGTTGGTTTACAAACTGTAAGTGAGAACATGGTAAGTTCTTTAACCCCTTACCGCCGGAGCCAGTTTTGGCCTCTCTGACCGAGCCCCATTATTTAAATCTGTCATGTGTCAATTTATGTGAGAATAACTTTTTTACACTTTAACCCATCCATGTGATTCAGAGATTTTTTCTCGTGACACGTTGTTCTTTTAGATTGTAAGAAATTTTGGTCCAAAAAAATGCTTTTTTATTTGTGAAAAAATATCAAAGTATCGTGAAAAAATTTGAAAAATGTACCAATTTCAAACTTAAAAATTTTCTGCTTTTTAAGACAGATAGATATTCCAAATCAAAATAGTTTTATAACTAGCATTCTACCATATGTCCGCTGTAGTTTGGCATCATTTTTTTAAATGTCTTTTTTTTTTTTTACGACATTAGGGGGCTTAGAATTTAGTACTAATTTTCAAATTTTCAAGAAATTTGCAATATACATTTTTTGGGACCGTCTAGTTCTAACGTGACTTTGATTGACCTTTATTTTTAAACCCCCCATAAAGCCCCTCTCAAAGAAACTACACCCCTTAAAGTATTCAAAACCATTTAGGAAGTTTTTTAAAAACCCTTAGGTTTTAAGAATTTAAAAGGGGAAAGTGGAAGGGAAATTTAAAATTTCATTTTTTTTGCAGATTTTAATTTTTTATACATTTTTTCACAAAAATGGGTAATTTGATCGGGAAATGAATTTAAATTTTGTTTCCCCAAATTCTGACGTTTTCGAGAACCCATTTTGGGCCCTAGTGCACTATTTTTGGCCCAACCACAAGCCCCAAATGGGAGGGCCCCTACGGGACCTGGGGTCCCATTTTCATTACATTTTATTTAGGCCCCAATTCCGGTTTGCCCCCCCAAAGGTCCCAAAACTTAAAAAATCCCTAAAAAGACTACACCCCTTAAGGAATTATCCAGGGGTGTGTGGTTAATCGACCCCACGGTGTTTCACAAATTTTTTTAGCGTTAGGCTGTAAAAATAAAATACTTTTTTTTTTCCTTTAATCTGCAATTTTAGCTGAAAATTTTTTTTAAAGGAAACCTGGTAAAAAGGCCCCAAAAACTTTGTTACGAAAATTTTTTCCAAGTTCGGAATCCCCTACTGTGGGTGTAAATGTGTTGGGGGGACATGGAAGGGGTTTTATAAGGGAGGGAGGTTCTTGGCTTTTGGAACCCCGATTTTTGGTGGGCCAGTCGCTTTACAAAGCCCCAAAAGTCCAGAACGGTGAACCTTCCAGAAGTCCCCCCCATTTTGGATTCAGCACGCCCCATAATTCATCTAGGGGTGTATTGTGCATTTAGGGTGCCGGTTTTCCCAAAAATTTTTATTTTTTTGCTTTGGGCTATAAAAATAGGGGGGAAAACGCAATTCCACCATTTTTTTTGGGTTCAAATTTTACGCGTTCGCCGTCAGTAAAAATGACAGGATTTTTTACTATGGGGGTCGTACAATTGCAATGATATAGATTTTATTTTTTTTTATTTTTTTTTATTTTTACACAATAAAATAGGTTTTTTAAAAAAATTGCTTTTTATTTGTCCTTTCGTCCATAACATTTTCAGTTTTTGTTAGGGAGCTGTTATGGGCTTGTTTTTTGTGGGATGGTTGACGTTTTTATTAGTACCAATAGGGGGGGATAGGGCGCTTTGTTCACTTTTTATTTAAGGTTTTTGTGAGTTTTTGAACAAAATACAAATTCCTGGTAGTGTTTTTTTTTTTTTTTTACAGCGGTCCGTGCGTTAGTGACTTTTTTTGTATTACCAGCAGGTCGATACGATTCCCAGCGATACCCAATTTGTATTTTTTTTTATGTTTTACTGCTTTTCACAAAAAAAACACTTTATTTAAAAAGGAAAACACGTTTTTGCATCGCCATTTTTTTCTGAGAGCCCTAACTTTTTTTTTTTTATGTGTGGAGTTTGTAGGGCTTGTTTTTTTTCGGGATGGTTGAAGTTTTTATTGGGACATTTTTGGGGGGACAAGACTTTTGATCAGTTTTTTTCCGTTTTTTTGGAAGGCAGGGGTGAAGAAAAAACTGCAACCTGAGTGTTTTTTTTTTTTTTTTTTTTAAAAACCTCACCCGTGCAGTATCCATGCCAGTTATCTTTACCTCTTTCGATATGATTATGGGGATACCATTTTATATTGTTTTTTTTTAAATTTGGAAGCACTTTAAAAAAAAAAAGTGTTTTTATTTGTTAAAAATATTTATCATGTGTCTTTTGAGAGCCAAATTTTTTTCTTTTCTGTATACGAGTGGTAGGGACTTTTTTTTTGCTGGATGAAATGACGTTTAAATTTGGTACCTTTGGCGTTTATATGAGTTTTTGATCGCTTTTTTTTTCCATTTTTGTGCTGCAGGATGTACAAAAATGCAATTCTGTGACTGTTTTTTGTTTTTTTTTTTTTTACAGCGTTCACTGTAGGGGTTAATTAACATGACAGATTTATAGGGTAGGTCGTTACGCACGTGGGGATCCCCAAAAAAAGGGTACTTTATTTTTTTTTGTTTTTTTGGGGTGATTGGAGTTTGTAAAGGGGGAAAAAGGGGCGTGTACTGTTTTAATTTTTTTTTTTGTTTCGTGTTTTTCTTTTTTTACTTTTCCCATTTTTTTCATCTCCCCAGTAGGGATTTGTAACGAAAAATCCCCTGGGGGAAAAGCAAACTTAATTTTCTGTTTGAAAAGGCGATTGTGCACAGCGTTACTTGTGCACAGGTCGCCATGGCAACTAGTGACACCATGCCGCAATGCATTGTGGCCATGGGGGGGTCCCGGACTACCCGGATGCTTTTAAAAAAGCATCCGGGGATCCCGGGGGGGACGGGGGGCCGAGCGGCATCTATGCTGCTGCCCTCGCCCATGTAGGCGAGGGAGCTCACTCCCCTGCCGGCCCTTCATTATTGCGGCCATGACAGGTGCGGTAATGTTTCTTTTTTTCCCGCAGCCGGAGCTCACTCCCCGGCCCGGGGGGATGAGGCATGAAGCCACGGTAATTTACCGCTGGTTTCCTGTCTCGATCGCGCGCCGGCCCCCCGCAACCCACGTTGATGCCAACGTAGTAAACCATTTTTCGGAAGCCCCTTCCCGTTTTTGGGCTATGCATACCCCCCAATGTCGGGAAAGGGGGAATAAAAATGAGGGGCCATTGTCAGGACAGGCAGCCGACAATCACAAAAGACAGGAGACAAGCCAAATAAGATTCTGGAAATGCACACACTAGCACACAAGTCGGACACATCGTAAGATACCAATAAACTGGCAAACGGGAAGGGAGAGGGCCCTTAAAAAAGAAGAATCAGGCGATTTGGGGAATTGTCCTTGGAAAACTCCGGAGACGTGGGGTGGTGGTTGGAGACAGCCTGGGGGGGGTAAATCCTAAAGAGAGACCTGCAAGAGGAGAAAGCTGACAGATTGGGGACCTGCCAGGCTGCACAGCATGATGGCAAGGTAAGCTACAGGGTGGACTGCTGCACTTCATTACATAAGGGAAATAAAAAATAAGGCCCGGTTTCACACGGCTTATTTGCGGGCCGAAATTACGGCACGCAATTACGCCGTGGGGACGGGGGGGTCAGGAGCGGGGGTTCCAGCACCTCGCCGGCCCTAACTTCATTACCCGCGGGACGTTCACCCGAGGAATTTACATGCATTATCTCCCCTGGCCCCTATTCGGCGAGAGGGGGAGGAAAGGGAATCCCTAGTTCTCTATGGAATGTGGTTACCCTAGTGAAGGGACGATTCCAGCCGTAATTCGCGGAGTAGGGAATAATTACGGACCGAAATACGTCCCAATTTTAAGAGACGTATGTGAAACATAGCCGCTAATGAAGTGATCAAAATCAGTTCCAATGTATGCAGTGACATGAAGTCCGTTACGGCACAAGTTTGTGGGATACTATTAAAAGACCACTCCATAAAGGTGAGATGTTTTGTTTTTGGCTTTTGTATCCTTTATTTAATTAAGAAAATAGCCTTCTCTAGGTACACATAGCATATGAACTACTCTCTGAGTTGCTAAAACACAAAGCATGGTTGTGTGACCTGGAAGTAAATCACTGTATACATTCCTATGGATGGTTTATAGTCAGTCTCATAGTAATAGATAGAGGTCTTTCAGCTTATCAGGTCATGTAACCTAAAAGAGACTGTTGCATCAGAAAGAAATCCTGTGTTCTAATGAACTAAAGGGAGAAAAAAATCCTTGAGTAGTCCAGTAAATGAATGGAGAGGGTGTAAATGGAAGGGAGACTTATTTGATAATGTGGTATGCATGCAGAAAAGAGGAGATTTTGGAAGACCTGCTCAAAACTGTAGATGTTGGGCATTAATCTGATTTTACTGAAGTTGGTACAAAGCAACCAAGAAAACCTTAAAGGGGAGACACCCTTTAATGGATAATTCCATTTGGTTCCACCTAGCAACAACGAGCGTGTAAGAACCTGCGAAGAGAATTCTCGATAAATCGGACTGCCCCTTCAAGAGGTTTGGATTATGGCAGAAGGTAGTCCCAAATTGTTGGCAGAACGCAGTGCATAGGGTGGGCAGTCCTACATAACATCATTGTAATACACAGTGATTCTAATGTTTCCCTGTTCTGTCAAGTCTTCATACTATGTATTAATAGAACTTCTCATGATAGATTGGAAACACAAATTCTTCACTGTTCCATTATCTAAACATAACGCATTCCGGCATCAACACATCATTAATTTCCTGCCACTTATCTGCACTGCATTATCTTCACTATTCTTTACATTTCCATATCCAAGAACCACAAGCATCCTTTTACTAAAAGCTAAACCACCACCACCCTAAGTAGATAATCAGTGCTATATACAGTATGATCCTTGTTTACAAGCCAGAACCATAGACATTTTACTGTAATGCACTGTGCATGTTTTATATGTCAAATAAATTGGTACAATGTACATGTTTTACCTTGCTAGTCGTAAAGCACCTTTTTTTAGCTTATCTTGGTGTGGGCTTATTCATAGTATTATTTATGGTGTTAAGTTAAGAGAGAATAATTATTTTGTAGACACTAAGTATTACAGCTTGGTAAAAAGACCTAACAAGCGATTTAATTAATGTACAAAATCCATGAGGAAAACACAGTACAACAGATTTTTAACTTGCTTGATCTTTTTGCATACTAGGGCCTGTAAAAAAGACACAGTGGGCAATCCTTATCTCTGAGAAAAGAAGGATTCAACTAACACATCGACATGAGGGATTACTTTACTGTAAAAAGTGGGAGTACTATGTTAATTTACTTGTAAAAAGCCCCCTGTTCACTTGGAGAAAGTACATCAAACCAGGTGCAGTACTTACTGTAGCATTAGGTTCCACACACAAACCTCTACTAGGGGGACACATTGAATTGATACCATAAATTTATCAACACCAGTAATGCAGAAAAGCCACAGTATGACTTCATGGGGAAGATTCATCAAATGCAAAAATAATACTGATAAGACAACACTCATTAAAAACTCCTTCTATTTAAGAGGGGGGGTGGTTTGAACAGTTATTATAAAAAGCATATGATAAGTGCAATGACAAAAGTGGTGCCATTAATACAGATATGTGTGGAGCACCATGCAGGGGCATACATATCTATTAGCGTCACTACAGTTCTAATTGGACGATAAGGCTGCCTTGCACTTTTTAGGTGTCCAACACAAAATACAGATACCCTCTGGACACCAGTACTTTTGGGCAAAAAAAATGACATTAGTTGATATAGTAGCCCCATGCGCAAGCTCACAAGCCCTGTCAAGGCTCCTCATTTCTTGCGAGAGTCCCTATCACTAACAGATTTACAGAACAAATAGAACGAAAGATGGGACATATTTAACAACTCAAACACACACAACAAAAAGGCCATACTTACAGCTCAACGAGCGTACTGCAGACTAAGAATAACTGTATCAGTAGGAGGCAACATAAGCCCTTGTGCTACTTGGGAAAGATAAACAGGTGCAGGTAATTGCTGAGCAATAGCTCCCACACCCATCACTAGGCGGACAATTAAAATTGATACCTGTTCACACCAGAATGCAGAAAAGCCACAGTATAATACATGATGGAGCATTAGCACTTGGGGGGGGTTGGGTGGTGAAAAAAAATTGGAGAAGCCAGCCATTTCGAGACTGTAAGGTATGGCCTTTGTTGTGTTTTGGAACTTTCTCTAACTCAAATTCCTGCCAGCAAGAGTCTGTGAAGATACCTTTCTTGAAAAATATAATATTACAAGTTAGCAGGGAAGAACTCAATTCCCTAAAAAAATAAAACATTTATCCCAGGGATTAAATCTAATATGCCATAATTTAGGAAATCAGAAAGGAAACACAACATACCGTCATGTAATGGGACAAATTGACATCCTTCTCACAGGGTTTTTGCCTTCCTCTTTATAAACACTGTTGGGTTATAGGTTAGAGTTCATAGACCTCTGTCTTTTTCCAACCTTTTCTAACATTTAACTATATTTGGGTGAACACATGATTTTTATGAGTTGCCAAAGCAGTGGCATACGTTTTTTAAGTCGATGTACAGAGCAAGAGCCTATGACTAAGAGTCTATCGCGTGAAACGTGTAAACAATGACTTTTCTTGTGTCATGTGCTACATTTTTTAATATGGATCTTCAATAAATAGGATTGATGTTATACAGTTTTGACATTTTGCTGGAAAGTTCTCTTTTTTGAATAACAGACCAAATACAACTTGAACATATCCTTATGTGAACAAAAAAAAATAAAACAATTTAAGAGATACTGTAATTTTTCTAATATATTTTACTGTTTCATTTCCTCAGTGTTTATCAGATTTATGTTTGCTTTGAGTGAACTGAAACATTCTTGTTTGCATTCCAGGTAACAACCAGAAAGAAATCTTACACCTCTTATACTGCTACAGTGTATCCAATTTAGACAATACTCAATGAGCTGAGTTATGAACAAAGGAGTCCAAATGTTTCTAATACATTCTAGATTTTGTCTCATAAAAAGGTGCGATAAAGTAATCGTGGGACCTACCTGTATTGATATGTTTCGCGTCCAGTAGATACACTCCCCCAACCCACCCACTAACCAGCAGCTGGATGCAGCTCAGAGCATGGGCTCCAATATACCTGTAACAACCACCAGCGACCATATTAGTTGTAACTCCCAACTTGTAACGACATGGGAGTGAGGTGATCCACTGTCAGTCAAGCCGGCAGTCGATTCTACGGGCCGAACACCAGGGAGACGAGTCTAAGTGGGTCTCATGGTTTCCACCAGAAGCCCGCCTCAAATGGCGTGATGAATACGTAACTACTGCTAGCGTCGTGATTCCCACAGGCAAGTCGCTTCACCAGATTAATGGTGACTTGCTGCCTCTGCAGGATTCGAGGATCAAACGAGGGTAAACACAAGAAACGGAGAAACGAACTCGTAGTCCACGGGACAAAGGCCAGAAAGGATAATGCAGCAAGGCGAATGTATCATGGTCGATGAGACGCTGTCCGCAAACTTTAAACCTGGTACAGAACGGAGAAGGCAACCTTAATTCTAGAAGGAGACTAACTCGCAATAGGATACAGGACAACTATGGACTCAGTCAGATGGTACAAATGTTGGAGGAGGAGCAATATATCGGTGTCAACGGCCGACAATGAACAACCAACTAAACCCCTAACCGCTCCCTTGCCATTTAAAATCTATAAAAGAGCCATCGCGCACGCCCAAGGGCAAGGTGGTGACAAGTGTGCCCGGGTATAATCACAGCCGACCGGAACAACAAGGAAGACAGGAGCCCGCAGAGCGGATAAGTGGCTGCACTCGAGATTAGCGAGTGCGCCCAAAAGCTGGCCCGGTATAGGCCCACTCTCCCTCTGGCCATGGAAGGAACCTATGAAGTAGTTCTCTGCCATAATGTTGTCCTCCTTCACCCGATTGAAGCTTTCTCTTCAATTAGGGCCCAAACCCCTTCCAGTCGAATAAAGAAATAGCGCTCGCACACCCCCTGGTTGTACTTCATGTCCAAAAATATCTTATTTTTACTTGTCAAAGTACATCTGAATTATCACCACCCGGGTAAGGGGGTGTCCACGCGGATCCTTCGAAAACCTATTTAAAAACTAACGTGTTTTTACTCATGCGAGAGACATGAAAGGGCATTCGTTAATGCCATAGTGTGGAGGAGCCGGAGCTTGTGGTCCACAGGATTAATCCTTTTCAGTACCACAAAGGAACAAGGTAACGGGGACCGCCAACATCAGTAAATGCACTAGGGAATTTATCAGATCGTACATAATTTAAGAAGATAGAGCCAGACTTTGTCCCGAGGAGCAAAAGACCGGGAAAAGGTCACCTATTCTTGTCTGCCTTAGTTCTTCATTAAAGAGCGGCAGTGCCCGACGAAGAGAAATTCAAACGTGTCCATCCAAATGGCCTTTAGAATGCCCGACCACCATGATCTTACGCCGGATGACAGGTGGGGAGGGGAGGCAGGGATGTTGTCCCTAAACCACGAAGAAGGGTGACGGCACCCCAGTCGACTCTTGAATCCAGGGAGTTTGTAGAAAATTCCGCCCAGGACAAACAAGCTGGACCCATCCCGTACCAATGTACTCGAAGCCGAATACGAAATGGCATAGGTACATATATCCCAGGATCTGGTTTGACTTGAGCGCAACCGCTCCAACCTTTCCCTATTAATAGAGGATGGTGAGGGCCGAGCAGTCGAAAGTCCAAATTTATAACCTTCAAATTTACCTGTTCAACTGAGCAACAAAAGAGGACCCGCCTGAAACGTGGACCAAAAACGAACTGAACTTCCCCGATCCAAACCATATGTCGTGGCCGAACCATTCAGACAAAAGAATATGTTGAACAAAACGAGATGTTTTGCAGAGGCGAGAGAGCAGAAGAGCAACCCAGGAAGAGGAACAAAATGTTAATTTTCCGGAAACTGTCCGTGACGACAACCATAAGACACTGTTGTTGCCGGCAGAAAGGAGGAATAAACCGTTGAATAAAATCGACATGTCTCAAACGAGAGTGAGACCATGGCCGGATGCCGGAAATTGGCAAGTGGCAGGAGTAGGGCGCCCTCTGGCTTGAGATGGGAAACTTAACCTTGTTATACGAAAGCACAGTTAGGCGACAGTAGTCTCGACAAAGTCATTTGACCAATTCCTTGACGATCTCTGGCCACCATTAGTGAGCCGACACTAAAGCTTAAAAACCTCTCCACACTACCCAGGAAGGTCGGCACACAATCCGAGAGCAGTGTGTACCCACTTCAAAATTTACACGTCAAAAAGCGCATTAGCACATAAGCACGTACTGACCAGGCATGTACCTGAACGGACGATCCAACAGGGACAAAATTGCATAAGCCATCATGAAACTGTTTCCTGAGGAATTAATATGACATGGACAGTGGGTCTCCTCACCTAAAACGTCAGAGGCGTGGAACATAGCAATCAGCCTTAATATTCTTTCTCAGCGTGGTGGAAATGGATGGTTGAAAATGTGAAATGGAGAATAAGATAGACCAGCGTGCTTTTCGAGGTTTAATTCGATGAGCCTTCTGAAGGTAAACCTCGAGGTTAGCTCAATAAGTGGTCTCAAGAGTGATCATTGACCGAGATGCCGTAGCTCAACTCCAGAAGATGACACCATTCCACCAGGGCAAGCTTATAGCTAAAGAGCTCGCGGACCCCAAATCGTATAGTTAATCAAGTCATGTCCGAAGAAAATGTTCTTTGGAGAAAAATCCCAAAAACGTGACTACTATGCCTTAGGGATCTTGCTGAGTTAGCACCACCCCCTGACCCTTCACCGCCCACACCACCTCTAATACATGGCCGAAGCCTCAACCTCCAGGGAAAAAAGAGGTTATTTTCGGCTGTCGGGCTCTCGATAAGACAGGAAGTCCGGTCGAAATTGCCAGCATTAAGCTCGAGAAGAATTGCTGTCTTTAGGAAGAGGTCACTTCAGTTGCCACAGCTTCGTGTTGCCAGACTCTAGTAAGACCACAATTAGAGCTACCACTTGAGGAGAAGGTGGAATGAAAACTGGCAACTGTAGTAAATTGACGAAGACTAAGAAGCGCTGGTATTGGCCCGAATGGGCCAAACTGGGACGAAGTCCACTGAGCCAAAACGCGGACAGTTTGGCTGTGATCCATTTGGATATCCCATTTCCTAAATAAAGTAGCCGAGAAGGGCAAACTGTTTGATGGAACCGACCACTTCTCATCTTCTCCAGCTGAGTGTGTATAGAACTGTTCCCTCTCCTCAACACCCTCCCGCTAACCGTCTAAGGACCTGGAATCGCACAGGCAGACGGTGGGCCTTTCACATACCGGGGGGAAGAATGACCAAAATGATCCAGGGATAATGATGACGACAGGTGTACCAGAGGATCCACTGCAAAAATCTCGTTATTGTAACAGTAAACTCACTGGAAGACTTGTCAGGAGCATAAACAACATGGCCGAAGGGCGCAATCACCAAGTACTCAAAATGCCCTTACACTCGCGGTGTCCAAAACAAACTTAAACAACACCAGTCTACCCAACTCCTGCACCCCGCTCTACGTATAGCGGATGAGAAAAAGAATCATATATGCCTTGCTGCGCCATCCCAACTATGGAAGAAATCCTGTGTCACCGGCGAAGGCTATCGAAGAGCTCTGTGATAAGTGTACATGCAAGGTAAAGTGGTTTTTGTCACCAGTGTGATCTTCATTAAGCTCCGCGAGTAATCAAATGCAGGGCACGAAGCAAGCATCCTTTTTTCCCACAAAGAAGAAATCCCGCTCGTACCGGCTGGAATAAGTGGACTTACGGATTGAAGCCCTTTCTTGAGGTTTTCCCCTAGGAATATAGGCCGACATGGAACCAATCGGTCACCGGGGACCTGACAAACGGATAGAGCACCTACTACCGGTGGAGGACCTCGTAAACCATGTCAAGCAATCATCAATAGGGCAATCACGTACATCGTTGATGAGGGGGCAGGAAGCCTCTTCCGTCTCAGTATTTTTCCGGAGGCCACATCCGCAGAAGTCCTTATATCCGCAGGTAGACCCTGAGCAGAGGTTCCGGGGAAGAGCGACGATGGAAGGTTGGTGGCACCGGGTTGAGTGGCTACCAAGACAAGCGGGGAGTGCAGTGAGTCTGGTCCCCTACGCGTTAGACGAATAATCGACTGTGATATTATCCAGTCGCACGCGAAGGGGGCATGGTTACCTGCCAAAGTCCATAGGCATCCCCAACAGGATCGCTGAGAAGATGCGCGGGAAATCACATAAAACATATCTTCACTCAATTTGTGTAAGCCCCGCACATGCAGGAACACTGGCCTCTGTGCAGGAATTAATGATGGAGTCCCTAGGAGTTGCATCCGCTTACTGAAGTAAAATAGAGACCAGCGTCATATCTTAAGGGCGAGCCAGCGGAGAACGAAGCTTCGTCACCAGGTCTGCGCTGGCATCCATAAAATACAATCCAAGTCGAAACCGAATCCAGAAAAAGCGGGAACTATGGACTTGCACTCCAGGACCCGGACACACACACCTGTTGATGGGCATGGTCAAGTGAAGAAGCTATAACAGAGCTAAAACCAGGGACCGCCTCTCCCACACACGGCCCTACAAGTGCGGCGTTTCCGGACATTACAGAGGACCATCTCAGGTACGGGGGTGCAAAGTAGGCAGAGGAGTTCCTCTGGAAACACCTGGGCCAGTATTGTGACGGATTATGTACGGGCTTGATGCGCTCCTGTCGGATTTCCTCCTTCCTCAGTCAGAAAACGCACGACGATGCGGGAAGGCCAGATGGATCAAATTCACCGAGAACGAAGAGGGCGAACTACCCCAAAGCCATTACATCCTTAACTTTAGTTGATATGCCCCTTTTGGAAAGTTTCGCACAGCATGGGCGCCGCCACATTTCCAGGGATCTAGTTCCGAGGCGCCTAAAAGTATGGAACTGCAACTAAAACGCGCGTATACCCAACGTAGGAGGAACAGCAGAATTTCATAAGTAGGCCATCTCGCGTTGTTGCCGCGCCGGTTTCCCTCCTCTAACACTTTGGCCGAAACTCAGCCCAGAAAAGGCACTGGAGATTCGGTGTCCAGGGTCGGATCAGTCCCAAATGTGAGTGTAGCCTGGTCCCGTGTCTATTCCCAGAGAGGAACTGACTACATAAAGAAAATAAGCCTACCAGTTTAAGCGACTGATAGGGAACTTGGTTGACCATGAGTTTCAACGTCAAGCGGACGCCATGTTGTAGTTGATGAACCCCCTGCAATGATATTGTGCTGGGTCTCCCTCCAAAATTCTCGTCGGTCGAGAGCGATAATCGGAGCTTGGGACCGACGGATTGCCACGACAGTCCGAAGACATAACCATGCGGAGAGGACTGTGGCTGGCATAAAAGGCTTGGCGGAGAGAAGAATTGCTGCACCATCACGGACAGCTGATGCAAGCTGCGAGACTTGTTGTCGACACGATTTGCTGAAGACTGCTGGGCCACAGTCGGTGGAAGAGGTGGCAAACACTGGGTAACGGGCAGCCTTGGCGGAGATACATGGACAATGGATCCCAACTGTATTAGCGAGAAGGGAGTAGTCCCGATCCACTTGTCACCACAACGTCGATGGTTACGGGGCCACAACCCAGGAGTGGATCTTAAGAATGGGGATCCTGGTTTTACCATGAGACCCCGCCGTCAAAAGCTTGATGGACATGCTGTGAGCGAGGATTGCCACCATAGATCGCTTAACCTTGGCTGAGTGCTTGCCTGCAGCTTGAGCCGAGTTAGCAACGAGGTACAGAAATCGCGCAGTACGAACTCATAGACGTGCAGGCCGAGAGGTCAGTGGCAGGCATCGAAGATGTGGTCTACTGCCGTGCGCAAACTGGAACTGGTAACACCGGAGAAGGCTAACCGGTAATTCTAAGAATGCTTCCTCGAATAGGTACAGGCAATTTGGCCTCGGCAAAGGGTATGTTGGAGTGTGGAGCTAATATATATGCTCAACTCCGACTATCACCAAATACCTGTGCGCTGGGCCCTTTAAAACTTAAAGTCAGCCGACGTTACCGCAAGGAAGCAGGAGCACAGTGCGGTAGTGGCTGCGCTCAGGGGAGCGAGTGCCCCGGCGCCTGGGGTATGCGGAACCGCTGCGCCACGTCGCTCCCGGCGCACGTGGGAACCGTAGGAGTGGCATGTTTCGCCCGCATCTCCGACCAGTGGGCTTCGGCGCTAACCCGTGACAACCAACATTCTAGATCTTCTGTCCGTGCGCTGTGCAACACTGCAGTTATTCATCAGGATATAGCCTGATGGTATAAAATAAATTTGAACACTACTTTTAAACATGCTTTTTCTGACTATGCTCAACACTACTTAATATGTAAAGTGTACTGTAACATAAGGATCTACTGATATTTTATCAATCAACCATATTAATACACTTTAGTAAGGGCTCTTAAGTTGGAATGAATTGATTTTTTTTTTTTGTTTAGGTATCAATGGTGTGCAAAACACAAGTGGCTAAGAAATGTTGATCAGAAACTGCATAGAGCTTAGGACTAGAATAATCCAACACATCAGTGTTGAAATGGCATCCGAAAATCCGAAACGGCAAATTTTGTCATATGCAGAACCACAACACGATTTTTTTAACATTTGTCGTCAGGCAGATGGACAAAATTCGAGTAAGAAAATCCGGCGGGAATAAATACCAACAATGTTGCATAATTCTGACCCGATTTAACACCCCGAGGTAAAAAATCCGATGCTTGTAATAACTAACGACAGCAACGAACGGCTAATATTCATAGCTTTCAATATCGAGCACCACTGCAGCCCTCAATTTACGTTTGATATTACAAAATACAGAATTCCTCTGAAAATCACGACATGTATAGCCTATGCTGTAGACTCATAGCCTACTGTCACACCAGTGCATGTTTATAACAGTGACTTAAATTGTTCATTTACACAAGCTGGATAACCTGTCAGATATCATAGGCCAAGCAGTACTAGCTGACTAATGGAACAGCAATGATTTTTTTGCAGGTAAAGAGGCATTTTTTACTCACAAAACCAAGTGAAACTATATAAAACCTTTTCCTATGTTGGCCTATTTTACTTTGCGATCCATATTATTTTTTAACCTCACTGTCCTATTTTATTTGTTAGCACAGTCAAAAATTGAGGTGCTTGTTTTTGCGAGGACAAAAGTGTACTCTTTAATGGATGCCAATTGACAGTGTATCATTCAAGTAACTGGTAAACCCACACCGAAAAATTCATCATGTCAGGTTGAATTTGAAAAAAACATACAAGTTGCTAAATTTTTTGCGTTGTTTACAATATTTTATGAGCTCATTGTTATGGTATCTAACAAAAAGTACCTGTGAAATCGTGTAATTCCCCCTGCAGGGATCGATTGATTCCCAGTGATACTAAAAAGTGTATAGTAATTATGAATCAGTCAGAATAGCATTTTACCAATTTACAGGGACCATGTCCTTACAACACAGTGCGCGACTCAGCCATTGTGAATTGGGCAATTTCAGGACATGTAGTGGGACAAGGTTAACATATTTCTTAACAGATGAACGGATATTGTAATAGAACTTTTTTATAAGAATAACAAACAGGGGAACAGCACATCATCACAGAAATTGTAAGAGAAAATTCTTTAAGGCTATAGCGTATCCACCATGAACAAAAAACCGCCCATTTTTTACACAGTAGTACTTATTATTCGTTATCTAAAAAATGGTCCTGAAAAAATGACTGAAAAGCTGTAAAAGCTTCCTGTTGTCTGCACAGAACATTTTTTTTCTGCTTGTTTTATTTGCTGGTCAGTTTTTGAAACATGTTGCAAAAAACGCCAGAGCAGAGCAGATAATTAATAGGGGCCCTTGCGAGCAGGGCCCTCACACCTCATGTCTCATTTGTCAGTAGCTTTTTTTATAATGTATGGGCTGGTTTGTCTGTGCTTATTCCCTCTATATTGTAAAGTGCTGCGGAATATGTTGGCGCTATATAAATAAAGATTATTATTATTATTATACTACTGGAGCCTATGTAAAGCGGTGGACATTTTTTTGTGGGTTTTTTGCACAGCAAATCTATTGCTGTGCATCTCGGCAAAAAAAAAAAAAAAAAAAGACGCCACAAAAACACGTCAAATGGCGCACCAAAAAAACGAAAAACACGCCAAAAAAAGAAACGTTTTTTGCAGCAGCTTTTGACAGGCAGTGGCCAAAAAACTCCGTTTTATGAACGTTTTAAGGATTTGGTTTTCAGGTCGTTTTTTGTCCAATGCTGTGTAGATCTAGCCTTAGAGTTGTTACTGCATGGGGAACACAAGTATTTTTTTTTAAACAGAGATATTAAGAATGGTCACAGCCCTCTTTAACATATCTTGTGGGAGGTTATCTGTGATCTTATGCAATATTATATGTCTTTATGTGGCTTTTATTGCAGTACTAACCTCAGGAGGGTAACTAAGATGTTTCTTTCCATTTACATAATATCTGCCTGGTCACAGATTAATGAAGCCCTAAGGTCTACTGTACACAGTAATTTAGGAACACTTACAAAGCATTGTAATGTTTTTTCATCACTTTGCAAGCTCTATAATGGCTTTCTCTCACTCAAAATGACCAATAAACACCACAAGCAGGAAAATGTGATAGCATGTACTGTCCAAACAGAAGAAGATAAGACCTATTTCCTGCTGTGCAAGAATGTTACTATTGAGGGAGAGATAATAAATATTTGACACTGTTATCAGTTCTATATTGTTGTTATCACTGTACTGTAACAAAAGCTTTAGGTCAAGTAAAAACGGACAGTAAACTGTTCGTACTGATATACCATTCTGTATATCATATTTGAATGAGATTATGACAAATAAGGGACTTTTACATAATCTGAGTATCGGGTGAATGTGTATTGGTAGGGATGTTTGTTCCTAATAATTGCCCTATGTAACTGCCTAGCTAATCATATCTTCTATACAACATAGACACATTTGTTGGGGATACATTACCCTTTGTAAACAGAAGATGTCCTACTGACAGTAATAAGGGTGCTTTAACACGGTGCGGTTTTGGTGCATTTTTGACGCTTTTGACCTATAGGTGAATGGCTGCACAAATGATGCTAAGTTATAAATGCTTGTTCATGGTGCTGATAACTGCCCAACAATTAGGCAATGTGAAAGTGCCATTGAAGTTGATTATCAGTTGATTATCAGTCCAAAATGGCAATTATCAGCCCATGCAAAAGAAAGCTTACCTGAACTAGTTAGAATTCATGTAGCTATCATTACAAATCTGATCAGCACATAATTCCAAAACACGGGGGGTCGCAGCGCTCCATTGACATGCATTGTCAGCTGCTTGTAAGCACCGCAAACAATTCACTCGTCCCTTCTCTCCCCGGACGTTCGATACAATCGTATTGTACGCCAGGGGAGACGAGGTGTAATTCATAGTTCTCTATGAGAGCTATGAATTACCGTAATTGCAGTGTGCATTTCGGCATATATAAAGCGCAAATCTGCGATGAAATACGCGTTGCAATTACACCGTGTGAACATACTCTGCAAAATTCGCTGAAATATGTGGCAATTTAAGCCGTGTGAACATACCCTAAGGGGGATGTGGCAGCAGATTCTCAGTATTTCAATAAATCAATGACTGACTTAGCCCACACAGCACATCTGCTATATAACAGTGTGAGGAGCCTGCCCACTTAGACACAGAGCAGGGTGAGAAATCTGACGGAATTTTAACATTACTAGACTGTGGTTTTATCCACAGATTTGCGCTAAAAACCACAATTTGCCGTCTGCAATCCTGCAGAAGATCCAGCAGGTTTGGAAATCCACCGGAGAAATCTGCTGAGTAGACTACAGCACGGATTTCACTGCGGTCTACACAGCGCTGGGTGCAGTCGGATTTTCGGCAGATTATAAATACTGAATTCACCAAAAAACGGACAAGAATCACATGCTGTGTAGACATAGCATTATAGTTGTATGTAAATGGACGTTTGTAACAGTAAGGCTAGGTCTACACAGTAAATGTCAAAATGCCATCCAAAATCCAACAACATTTTGACATTTACTGGACAGCGGCAGGACCTTGCTTGTTGACGTGGTTCTGCGCAAAAGCCGCAGTCGGTTTTTGGATTTGCCATTGGCCATGTGCATTGAGTGTACGGAATCCGGTGGAATTTTGCAGAATCCTACCGGAATTTAAAATCTGGTGGTAAAAATCTGTGCTGTGTAAACTACAGCACAGATTTTTTATTGGCGGAGAAGATCCGGCGAAAAACCTGTGCTGTGTAGATCTAGCCTAAGGCTGTGTTCATATGGCAAATGACAAATACTTGTTGGATTCTGAATCAAAATCCAAAGAGTATTTAAACAGTATTTTACACTTGGTTTTCACTTACTACAAATATCGTGAAATCTTGCAGAATGTACATCGTCTACTTCTCACAAAAATGTGCATTGTCGTCTTTTCCTCACGAAAGACTGGCTTTTCCTGTTCTGTTCATCACATGCAGGTTGAGCAAAGTAACATCAATTAGACTAAAGTAAAAAAAAAAAACACAGGATTCAGCATTGACATTAGGTGAGGAGACAGTTCCCTCTCTCCTCCTTCCTTCACAATGACCTCTGCCCAGGCTACACTGCATGCTGAAAACACTCATTGAAGTCAAGCAGTTTTCTATCCATTTCTGAATTAGTCTAGATCCACACAGCATCGGAAAAAAAACCTTGGAAAGTTGACCTTTTTTTCTGATACACGACCATGTTTTTTGTCACTGAATTTGCAAATAACCCTGATCAGTTCTTGTATGGGAAACCAACGACAAAACTCAAAATGCCGACTGATTATACAACATGTTGCCCCAGAAAACAATCTTAAAAAAAGACTTGTGTAGACTTCAGGCTGTTTTTTTTTATTAGGCCATGTTCACACGGCTTAAAATGGGCCGTATTTCGGTCCGTAATTACGCGCCAGGGTGCGCCAATTACGGGCTGAATCCGTCCCAGTAATTACGGTAATCCACAGTTCTCATAGAGAGCTATGCATTACGTCTCCTCTCCCTGCTCGGCGAATACGCCGAGGGGGGAGATAAATGACAGGTACTTTCTAGCGGCGTATACGCCCGCTAGCAATGATGTCTTGGGCCGGCGAAGTGCCCGGCCCCCCGCTCGCTCCCCCGCTCCCGCCCCACCCCCCGGTCACACGGCGTAATTGCGGGGCGGAATTACGCCCGGCAGTTAAGCCGTGTGAACATAGCCTTAGAGTCTATGGGCTGCCTGAACGATCATATTTTCAATGGGTGTAGAATCCTAAAACTGCCAAAAATCCGATCGTTTTTATGTGCTGTGTGGACTTAGCCTTACAGTTAACAGCTCAGAGCCAGGCAGACCATCAGGGTGTGTGATGCATTACTTTTCCACAATCAAGTCTACAATGACTTCCCTTCCCCTCCCGCTCGTATTAATTTCCTTTACATGGTGAACTGCACTGAAGGTGGCCACACATGACTCCCAGGAACAGTCCCTACTAGTAACAAACTCCCCAATTCTGTTTATACGATGCAGAAGGGTGTACAGATGATCAAGCTCCCTAGTGGTCCAATAACCTAGGTGGACTAAAAGTCAATGTGTAAATAAAAAAAATTTTTTAAAGGAAAAATAAATAAATATTTAAAGATGAAATCACCCCCTTTTTGCAATTTTACAAATAAAAAATTAAAAAAGTTACACGTAATTGGTATTGCTGCATCCATAAAAGTCCAATCTATTAAAATATAACATAATTTATTCTGTACGCTGAACACAGTAGAAGAAAAAAAAATCCAAACATCAAAATTTTTGGTCATTTCATGTAACCTAAAAGTTGGAATAAAAAGTGATTAAAAAAAAAGTCACATCTAATCCCAAAATGGTACCAATAACAACTACACAAAAAAATGCACCCTCACAAAGGGCCATAGGTGGTACAACAAAAAAAGTGATTGGTTGAAGAAAATTTAGCTGCAATGGACTATCATTTTATTTGTTATAGGGCTCACAACAGTATTATTCTCACGATCCAGCGATGTCTGATTGTTGGTATATGGCGAATCCTCTCTGAGCATAGCTGGTGTAACTCACAGAGGTAGCCGAAGTTCAGGACAGGATAGCAGGTGTTGGCACCGGTGACAGGACTCAGCAGGTGTAGCCATAGGCAGGTAGCGCAGTTCCATGACAGTAGCGGGCTTGGCACAGTGACAGGTATACAGCAGGTATATAGCAGAATAGTGCAGTGGCAGGTGTTCAGCAGATAGCGCTCTGGAAGTGCACAGGTAAACGTAGGTACCGTATAGGAACACAGATACAGCAGCGATACAGCAGCCAGGGGTCAAGCTGTATGTAATGGACAACAACAAACTGACACTGGAGCAAGGGCAGGAAGATCCTTGTATAGCCAGGGGTCACAGACAGGAAATTGGGACATTGTCCCTTTAAATGCTCGTGTACTGGCGCACACACGGCCAGAGCGGATGGATATGAGCGTGAGCGTGAGCTGGTGAGCAATGCTGAGCGGCAGGACAGGTAAGTAAAGCACAGAGACCGCAGCAGAGTCACAAGCACGACTGCGGCGTGCACTGTGACAATTATATTAAATTTTGCAATTCTTATTAAAAATTATTTACGTGTCTTGTCATACAAAACCATGCAAAGAGCCTTGTCCCCCCATTCTCCTGCAAACCTCCTGATGCTCATTGATCACATTGCCTTAGTGAACGTTTTCTCATCACTCAATGGATGTGCTTTAATGTTAGGCTCAGCTCAGTAACACTCCCCTGTAGTGACTTCAGCAGAGAACGATCTTTCTGCATTCACTCTTTCTAGTCTGTAGTTTGCAAGTGAATAAAAGTAATTACATTAGAGTAATTACAGGAAAGGGGGAAACTGATTATCTTTAGCTGCGGGGTTGTGTACTTCTGTCATGAAAATGATGTCTGCAGCTCTATAGTTTACACAGTGACTCATGAGTCTTAACTATTATCATTATGTCAGTACAATGTCTAACAGTGATAACTGTGGAACAAAGTCCTAGACTGCAATGCAGTCTGGGACTTGTAGTAAAGAGATGCTGGAGAACTACTGACATTTCCACAATCAGGAAGTTTCTGTCACGTCAGAGGAGGTGCAGTGGGCCCTGACTGCCACCCAGCCCACTGTCCCTGCCTACTTGACGTGCTGCCCTAGGCGGCAGACCCCAACTGGACGAGAGCCCCTACGCTGCTAAGCGCAGGGCCGTCAGGGAAGCTCAGTGTCAAACAGTCCGGTTCGGTAACGGTCAGGAACGTAATAGCCAAAATCAGAAACCAGGAGAGTAATCAGGAAACAAGCCGAGGTCAAAATGCGTGCGGGAGCGCGGTACATAAACGAAGAGCAGAAACGGAGTCAAAGGCAAGCCGAGGTCAAGGAAAACCAATAACAAAAGCACAGGGAACACTAGGGGAAACCTTTGTCAGGCAAAGCCTGTAGGGAATGGGGAGGTTTAAGAGCCCTGCCTGGACACCGCCCCCGCAGCTGATTGGTGCGGCATCCGGGCCCTCCGATTGGTCCTGAGAGCTGTCACTCCTGGCTCAGGAGCAGCAACTCTCCCAGGGTGTGGTCCCAGGCTAGACCTATTAACCCTCACAGGTCGTTGTGCTAAACAGGTGGGAGACTGCCCAGACGAACGTATCCTGACAGTTTCACTGCAAAATGTGGATCTTATGATAAATAGATAAGGAAGCAAAAGAAAGGAAACACATGAAGGTAGTGGAATATCTTTACTTTTCAATATAAATGCTGCTTATAGTGTTCTATGAAATTATTAATCTCCCAGATAACCCCTTTAAGAAATCGAGAATGTTTGTATTTTTTAAAACGAACTAAAGAATGCCCTGAAAAGAAAACTCCTGGAAACATGCTGCAAGTATATTTTGTTTCACATTTCACCTCACTAAGAATTTTTTTTCGGTTTCCGAATCTAGTCTATGGTAGGGTTGATGGCACCATTAAAAAGTTCATCTTGTCCCTGTGCAGATGGAAAAATAAAAAAATAATGACTCTCGTAAGGCAGGAGGGGGGGGGGGGGGGATAACCAAAAATTAGGATCGGCTGTCAGAAAGGGGTTATACGATGTTCATATTGTACCTGTCCATTACAAATCCACGTTCCTAATCAGAACAGAAACTACACTTGATGTTAAGAGCCTTTTTTAAGGGCCGAATATCAGCTAAACAAACATTTGTACAGTAGTCATGTTTGATCTCAATAACTGCCTTGAGTGAAAAGCCCTGTGATCTGCAGACAAATTAACAAGCACATGTTCGTTAGTTGATTGCATCTTTTATGCAGCATTAAAAATGATCGCTTGTTGGCAGCACATCTCACCGTAAAAGTGAACGACCATATAAATGATCATAAGTGAGACTGGTCATTACCCGACAACTGGTCACTGAAAAGCCTCCTTTTTTAAGGGAACCTGTCACTTAGCTTATGCCATCCTTGGTGAGGACAGCATGAGCTTGTGACAGACATGTGGTTTCCAGCGGTCTGTCCCTTATTCTGTACAATACAGTGGTTTTAGAGCATTTACTGTTCAAATCTGGCTTTGTGCAACCTGCTCTGCCAGAGATGAGTCCAATTTATTTGTGAGTGGGTATTAGCCCAGCACACCCATCGATAACCCTACTCCTACGCTGATTCTACCTGGTTAGGTGGAAATCCATCAATAAGTTTTGGATGGGTGGGGCTAGCACCCACTCATGGATGATGTGGACTCATCTCTGTAGAGCAAGGCGCTAGATGCCAGATTTGAATACTAAATGCTCTAAAACTGTTGTATTTTAGAGAGTAAGGGACACACCACTGGAAACAGCATGTCTTTCACTAGCTTGTGCTGTCCGCAGTTAGGTTTTTAGCGGGTCCACTTAAAAGAATTCTCAGTGGAAAGGTCAAGAACATAACTTTTTTTACACTCAGTTGTCCAATACAAACGTATTATATTCTGCATTGGAGCAGAAGGTTGGGGAAAAGTACAATAAATACCACACAGCATGAGGAAAGGAGGGAAATCACAGAGCCAATATTTTATTGAAAGACAGACACACCAAAGGGTGGAAGCTATCAGTCCTCTTTTTTGTCATTGTCTGGACCATCCATGATAGAATAGTCTCTGGGCTGATAAAGGACTGGCCTCTGGAAGTCGTGGGCAGAAATCCTTTCCAAGTTTCTCCCAAGGCATTTCCTGTGAAACCACAAATGTCATAAAGTGCCAGACTTTCTTGACAGCATCGATGGTATAGATCCCATAGACAAGTCAATTGAATACCAAATTGTACAATAAACTGTTCCTTGGAGCATTGGACCAGATTTACTAATTCTGCCTACTACTTAGGGCATGTCCCCACGGCACGGGTTTTCGGCCGGTGGTTCAGCCGGTTTGCGGTTTTTCAGCCTGAAAAACCATCCGAAAATGAGCACAATGGTGCTCTATGGAAAACCTTTGCAGCAGTCCCCACTGCACGGGTTTTCCGTCCGGCGGTTTTTCCGCCCGCTGTCCGGCCGCTTAGCACAATCTTCCGTCTGGTTTCCGGACGGAATCTGTGCAAGCCGATGTGGAGGGGGTGGCCTTTTCTCTGCTCATCGCGGAAAAAAGCTGTCCCCCCAGCGGCCGTGGAGACGGCCGCAAAACAGGACAAATACTGGCCGGCAAACCGACCGGTATTTGTCCTGTGCCGTGAGAATGTGCCCTTAGGCTGCTTAAACAGAAACCAGATAGTCTTTAGATGAACTAAATGTATTGTATGTGGCTTATGCTCTGAGATAAATTTGGTTTATTTTATTTAACTTTACTTTTACAACCTGCTGTTTAGGTAAAGTGGTGTTCTTCCACAAAGCCTGCTCTTCCCGGCCAGCTTGAAGGCTCCCACTTCTTGTTCAGGTTGTAGACAGTTCTGTAGCATTGATTGGCATATCAACTCTGCTATTTCTACCTGAGCCTGTTAGAGAGACATTAGTGATAGAGTTTTTTAACAGCAGGGCACAAGGCTACAGAGCTATAAAGGGTTAGCGTTTGTCAGTAAGAAATATCAACAAACTCTAACCTAGGGAGCTAATGTACACATGCAGGAGATAAGAACTTCTTTAGCTTTAAAAGGAAGCAAAATCAGAACAGTAATGTATTTCATAATAGTATTTATTTACCTTTGCTTAAATGTTTAAAGCTAATCAATGAGACGAGAAAACCTCTTTAAGCTTCCTAGCTTATGTTCCACCAATACTTGACCCCAAAATTGTGGCACATATTATTATATACCAAGTCACAATCTTCTCTAAATGTGCTACACCTGCTGTTGAATAAGGTACATAATAAATATAGCTCGAGATGTGTCAATGACACAAGGAATACCTGGTGCGTAATGTAAATTTATTGAGCCGATACACATTTGACATTGGGCTAAACTGACCAGTTGGTCCCCATGATTTCCATCCTTTGGTCCCTGTACAGGATATGGACTTAGCTGCAGGGAACCCTCAGATCACTACCCTCAGAGTTCTCTCTGTTAGGAACAGCTGATAATCTATGCATAGTACTGAATAAGTGGTTAAAGGGGTTTTGCCAAGATGTGAGTTCCTTACCTATTGTCTGCTCAGAAGAGAAGATAAACATAGGATGCAGCATCAGAGTGGGGGGGCTGAGCACAGAGCCAGCAGAGCCAGTAAGCAGGGATCGTGTACAATGTTTACTCAAATAATCACATTTCAACCAGTGGATTTTCTATACAAAAGAAAAAGGTCTTTCTCCACAGTCCCTTGCAAGTTGGTTCATGTTCCCTGTCATAGTTTCATAGTTTGTAAGGCCGAAAAAAGACAAGACGCCCATCCTGTTCAGCCTGCTATGCTAAGGTGTTTATCCAGAGGAAGGCAAAAAACCCCAATAAGGTATAAGCCAATTGTCCTCATTTTAGGGGAAAAATTCCTTCCCAAATACAATCTGGCAATCAGAAAAATCCCAAGATCAATGACCCCCTCTCCTGAATCCTTTGACACTAAAAACTTGTTATATTAATTACGCTCCAAAAATGCATTAAACCATTTTTGAACTCCGGTTTTGGAATTCACCATGACAAGTCCTCTGGCAGAGAGTTCCACAGTCTCACTGCTCTTACAGTAAAGAATTCCCTTTCTATGTTTATGTAGAACTTTCGTTCCTCAAGACGTAGAGGATGCCCCTTGTTCTAGTTTACAGCCCTGGGTATAAATAAATTTTTGGAGAGATCTCTATATTGCCCTTTTGATGTATTTAAACATTATTTAATTATGTCCCCCGAAGCCGTCTTTTTTTCTAAATTAAATAACTCTAATCTTGCTAATTCTTTTGGGTATTTGTAGTCCACCCAGTCCCTTTTTATTATTTTTGTTGCCCGCCTTTGTACCTGTACAACCTCTATAATGTCTTTCGTGTGATTTGGTGCCCAAAACTGTACACAATATTCCATGTGTGGTCCTAACCAGTGATTTTATAATGGGAGAATAATGTTTCTTTCTGTGCATCTATCCCCCCTTTTAATACACCCCATTGATCCTATTTTGCCTTGGCAGCTGCTCCCTGACACTGGCTGCTACAGTTAAGTTTACTGTCCACTAGGATTCCCAAGTCCTTCTCCATGTCACTTTTACCCAGTGTCATCAGATAAGAAGTACAAACACCCAAGCGGCCAGATCAGCTCCTGGTCATGTCTAACGTAAACTGTCAGGAAACTAAGGGCAATGAGCAATGCTGTAGCTCTCAGAGGCTTCACTTTTTTAATGACATATATTTATAAAAGTGATTTAATACCCATTTTGGAGGATCCCACGTCAACATTACATCGTGGCAAAACCCCTTTAATTAGCATAGTTAGTAAGGCAAATGTTATGGCAGATAGAAATCAGTCAATACAAAGGACAAGCTATGGTCAGGAAAGGCACATTTTTTACAAAAAAATAAATGTACCACAAGTCAGGACAGGTAGGAGATGATCAGACAAGATCAGCAAACAAGCCAAGGCAGGAAAGGAATAATTGAGTAGTGAGACACATTTGCAGAAAAAATATGCTAAGAATCCTATGGTTCTGGCAAGGAATGATGGGAGTTAAATAGCCTGGTATGAAAGATCATTGGAAGGGGAATCAGTCTGAAATCCAATGCATTCATGCTGCATAGAGCAGAAGAGGAACCATGTGCAGGAAGAAGCCAACAAGCAAGACAGTGAGTGAGAGGACCAGGAGCATCAGAAGGACATATGGGAGAGAAGCAGTGGCTACAAAGAACATGGCAAGAGTAAGGGTATGTTCACACGGCTGTTTTTGCTGCTGTTTTGGCATGGATTTCACCCCAAAAAAACATAGTGAAAGACTATAAAACACCTCCAAGTTCATTTCCATCGATTCCTTTGTATAACCACGTCGTCTTTTATATGACATGTTTTTTTTACTAGCTTATTTTCAACCTTGTTTCCAGCACTGAAAAATAAGTGACAAGTCAATTCTTGAGCTGTTTTTGGTGAATAAAATACCCATAGGAGACAATGAAGAACTTCAAAACCGCATCCATATCGCCTCACACAAAGTTTGGTGCGACGCTTTTTTTGGGCTCAAAATCTGCTCTAGCTCAAAATTTGAATTTCAGAATAAAAACTATGTTAAAACTGCACTGAAAACTGTGTCCTCATCAAAAACTTGATTAAAAACTGCAAAATATGAGGCGGTTTTCAGACGAGAATTTAAAGCTGATTTAGACGCTGAAAAGTAAGGCTATGTTAACACGGCTTATACTGGGACGTATCCCGCCCCGTATTTCCCTCCGTACTGCGCTATATACTTGGTGAGATACGTCCCAGTCATTACGGTAATCCACAGTTCTCATAGAGAACTATGGACTCCGTCTCCTCTCCCCGCTCGCAGAATACGGTGAGCAGGGAGAGAAGTGACATGTCAGTTATTCATGGTGTATAATAATGAATGACTATGGGGCCGACGGGCTGCAGGCTCCCCCCTCACCCACCGCTCCCGAGCACACGGCGTAATTGTGGGCGAAATACGTCGCCACAATTACACCGTCTGAACATAGCCTAAGGGCATCAAGTGTGAAACCTGTCTTTCTTGCCCATAGCAACCAATCGAGCTCCTCTTTCATTTCATATAGTACTTAGAAAAAAGGAAAGGGGAGTTGAGATTGGTTGCTCTGGGCAGTAAAGAAAATCTTAGGCCAAGACAGAGTTCATCCATGTTCCCCTAAGTCCAAAATCAGCCATTTGAACATTCACTAAAGGCGACACATATGTATGGGGCTGCACTAGTATTCTGGTGTCCTTCCAGCCCAAAAATTGTTGCAGCCTTGTTCTTTCGATGTATAAGCAGGTGCACTACAAAAGTAGACGCATTTTGCGGCCCTGCAGCACTTTGTAATGCACCTAAGATGTGGGAGCGTTCTAGAGGCATCGCACCACAACCATATGATTTTACATAATTATGACTGGAGGACGGCAAAACTAGGTGCATTACTGCCACAACAGCCAGACCAAGTTAAAAGTGGTGTACCTGAGTCTGAGTTGTCGTAGTGGAACTAGAAAGCACCACATCTATGATGCACAGTAGAACAGGTTCATACATTGGTGTCACGGGTGGTCCCGCAGCCGTGGGTCGGGCTGCGGGCGCACTCGTGTCTGGCCCGTGCCCCCCTGCTCCAAGGACGAGTGGCGCCACGGTCCGCAGGTCGGGCCACGGGCGTACTCGCCCCCCCGAGCGTTTCCACTTACCCTGCCACGCTCCTGTCCCCACGCGGTTCTCTGCCGGCTGCAGTGCGCGCACTGAAATTTAAAGGGCCAGCGCGCCAGTAATTGGTTATTGCTGGCCGCTGGTCCTATATAAGGTTTCCGCCCCGGCACTTCCTTGCCGGATCTATTGTGCCCCTAGCCTTTAGAGAAAGCATTCCTAAGTGCGTCCTAGTCTTCTTCGGTGTTCTGACCCTCTTCCTACGTCTCCTGACCTCGAACCTTTGCCGCCTGCCCTGACCTTGCCGTCTGTCCCCGACTACGTCTACGCCTCACGATTTGGTACCATGCTCACCCTTGGCTGCCACCGCAAGCAAGTCACGTCAGTGGAAGCGACCTGGTAGTTTCCTGCCGCAGTAAGTCCATCCCGCTTTGCGGCGGCTCTGGTGAATACTGGGTGCTACTTAGACTTCGCTCCCTGGCGTGGCTTACACCATTGCTTTTAATGGTCCAGCAGATCCACTACCACTGTCCGTAACAGTTAGATCCGGCCATGGATCCCGCCAAGGTGCCTCTACCCAGTATTGCAGCTCTCATGTCCATTGTCGCCCAGCAGTCGCAGCAGATTGCGCAACAGGCACAGCAGTTGGATCAGCTGTCCGACATGGTGCGACAGCTCCTCACGCCTCAGCAGCATCTGCCATCTCCACCGGTGGTTCCTCCTACGCTTCCTGTTCTGCTGGCTTCGGTGGGTCCACAAGCTGTATCGTTTCTCTTTTACCATCTAAAGTTCGACGGGGGATCCCTAAGCTTGCGGGACTTAATCGACACCAGGAACGCTCCATTGGCACGTCGAGATGATGGCCGCTGAATTCGAGTTTCATCAACTGAGAGGGCTCAAAGTGGCTATTCGTGATCAGCCTACTTTCAGTGAGGAAGGATGCTTAAGACTTGGCTATAGCGTGAATTATTATATCGGAACCCTTATATGAGAACGGGCACTTGATATGTGCATAATCAACCCCTTTGGAACTGGAACGACCTGCTGACTGCAGACCTTCTGAGCAGGGGTCATTGCTAGGTGGTCACTCAAAACATCGGGCGCTCGGGGCCTTAAGTTTTTTGAGTCAGGGCTGGTTGTGCGCACAGAATTTTTTTGTGCTTCATTTCAGTGAACTGCGGTATGTTTTTTACTGAGAGAAAAACATTTGTATGTTAATCAAGGAGGAACTATAATGTGATTGTCACTGCAGTTTATCATTTAGGTGATCTTACAGGAAGACGGTTCTTGGATGAGTTGTTCTGTTTACCTCTTCTTCTCCATTCTGTCCCAGACGCCATGATGTTTTTCTACCGTCCACAATCTTCACTGAAAAATGTACAAAACTAAATACATCTTAGACTCCTCATTTTTAATCAGCCATTTCTCTACAATTTCTTATTCTTATACGGAACTCACTCCCATCTTTTAGTGTCCCCAGAATGTAATAGTTTACACCCTTGTAGGTAAATTATTTGCTCCCCTAGTAGTCTGGTAGCTAGCCCAATAGTTGCCAGGTTGGGTACCCCTCTAGGCCAGGTTATTAGCCCCGCTTTCCAGGTTTCTGCACATCTGTACCTGAGGTTTCTCCCCCCTGTTAGGCTCAGTAATATGCCCCCTGTAGCCACAAGTTTTTTGATTCCTCTTTGTAAGTCAGGTTTTTTGCGCCCCCTGTAGCAAGTTACTGCCCCTCACATAGCCACATATAATAATGCCCCCTCTGTAGCCAGTGTGATATGCTACCACCCTGTAGCCAGTGATATGCACCTCCTGTAGCCTGATGATAGGCCCTTAAAGCCATTTATCCTCCCTCTTGTAGCTGTGTTGTTGCCTCATTAGCCAGTAATTGGACTTCCCTAGTGCGCAACAGTATCGCAGCGCCCCTCTTAGCATAGAATATATAGCTCCTGTAGCCCGCAGTTGACTTGCCTTTAGCTCCATGTATGCCTTACCTTGTAGCCAGTGTCTTGGCACCCATTAGCCCATAATATGCACTCTTTGTAGACTGTGTCTTGCTCCCCTCCCCTTAGCCATATATGCCCCTCTTTGTAGTCTAGTGTCTTGCTCCTCTCTTAGCCTTTATGCCCCCTGTGTAGCAGGTTTGTATTGCCCCCCCGATGTAGGATATCTTGCACCCTGTAGCACAAGTGTCTTTGGCCCCCTGTAGCCATTGATGACCCCTGTTAGCCCCAACGTGTCTGAGCCCCTGTGTGCCATATATGCCCCTTGTAGCCTGTTATTTGCCCCTGTTGCCATTGATATCCCCCCTGTAGCCATTTATGCCACATCTGTTGCTTAGTCGTCTTGCCTTCCCTTTGTCCTTATATTGCCCCCTTGTATCCAGGTCCCTTGTTACCCACCTGTAGCCATATATGCACCCTGTTGTCGAGGTCTTGCCCCCCTGTAGCAGTATAGGCCATTGTAGCCCAGTGTCTTGCCTCACCTGTAGCCATATTATGCCCTGTAGCATGTCTAGCCCCCTGTAGCCATTGTATGCCCCCTTGTAGCCAGTATTTGATTCCCTCTGTTGCTCCAGTTGGGTGTTTTTATGTGCACCCATGTATAAAAAGATATACATGCCTCTCCTGTAGGCCAATATATGTCCCTCTTGTAGCAGTGTTCTATGCCCCCTGTAAGACCATATGTATGCACTCCCATGTAGACAGTGTCTTGCCCCCTGTAGCCATGATATGATCTCCTGTAGCCTCTGTGAGTCTTGCCGCCCCTGTTAGCCTTATATGCACCGGAGAAGCCCAGTTTTGCCCCTGTAGCCATATATGCACCCTGTGAGCCATGTGTGCCCCAATTAGCCATACTATGCCACCCTTGTAGCCAGTGTACTTACCCCCTTGTAGCTTCATATGTATGCCCCCCCTTGTAGCACACAAGTGTTATTGCCCCTGTAGCACATATATGACTACATCCTTGTAGCCAGTGTCTTGACCCCCTGTAGGTCATATATGCCCCTTTGTAGCCACGCGTTTCTTGCCCCTTAGTAGCCCCAGGTGGATTGCCCCCTGTAGGCCATTATATGCCCCGACTGTAGTCATGATATGTCCCACCCTGGATAGCCACGAGAGTCTTGCACCCATATGTAGCCATTATATGCTCCTTAGCCATTTATGCCCTCTTGTAGCCATAGTGTCTTCTTCCCCTGTAGCCATAATAATTGCCCCATTAGTACGCGCGTGTCTCTACCCCAGTAGCCATATATGCCCACTGAAGCAAGTGTCTATAGCCCGTGTAGCCATACATGGCCCTCCTTGTAGGATGTGTCTTGCCCCCTGTAGCCAGTGTCTTGCCCCCTTGTAGCCATTATGCCCCCTGTAGCCAACGTGATGTCTTGGCCCTGTAGCCAATATATGCCCTATTGTAGCCATGTGTCCCCTTTTTTGGTTGTGGCTAGTTCCCCCCTGTAGCCATATATGCCACCTGTAGTCCATTATATGTCCCTATTGTCAGCGCCAGTTGTTTGTATGTTGTCTTGCCAAACCTGTAGCATTCTCTCGCTTATGCCCCCTGTAAGCCTAGTAGTAGCACCCTGTAGACACATATATGCACCGCCTGTAGCCAGTGTCTTGCCCCCGTTAGCCATATATGCCACCTGTAGCCAGTGTCTTGCTTCCGCTGTAGAGCTCCATATATGCCCCTGTAGCCAGTGTCTTGCCCCCTGTAGCCAAATATGCCCCCTGTAGCCAGTCTTGCCCCCGTTAAGCCATATATGTACCCTAGTATGCCTGTGTCTTGCCCCCTGTAACCGCTCAGTAATCATGCTCCACCCTTACCTCTAATAAAAGAATAATAATAAAAAAACGCTGCTTACCTAAGTGAAGGTGCTACGGTCCAGCGTCCAGGTCTTGATGTGTGTGTGTGTGAAGCAGTGTGTTCTACAAGCAAGGACAGTGATGTCAGTCACGGCTGGCGTTTACGCCGGTTCTCGCAGGGCCAGACCTCCTCGGTCGGCAGAGCTGCCGGCTTAGGAGGACCCAGCGTCGCAGGGGAGTTTGTGATTGAAAGCCGGCGCGTCATGCCATCCTGCTGACGCTTCAGGTGTATAGTACGGACGCTCGGTGTAGCACCCCGTTACATACAGGAGAGGAGACAGGACGGGATGTATTCCTCACTCGCCACCGCCTCCTCCGACTTCTGACTGCCGCGGCTGAATGTGAACACAGGGCAATGTGGCACAAGCGCCCTTTCCGGACGCGCTGTCTAGTGAAGATTTAAATGATAGAGGTACGGCGGGCGTCGCTCCCGGCAAACTCTCAGGAGCGGCTCCAATGCCCCCTCCTCGGTCTGCGGCCTGGAGCCAACGAGACTCGGGGCACAGGCGGATTCATTTGGGGCTTGGCACTCCGAGTGTATCTGCCCTAGCAAAGCCCACAGCTTACTTGGCCTTTCTCCCACACAGATTTCGTAGTTGAGCGTCTGTCGGTGAACCTGATGGTGGTCTTCAGCCGAGACGGAACTCCTGAACTCTTCTGCCAGAGGTGAATCGCCTCGTAGGAGATTAGATGCTGTTACAGTGTCGCGCTATACTACATTGGCCTGGGAGTTTTCCTTTGCGCCAGCTTTAAAGAAGGGCTATCCAGACTACGGCGTGAAGGAATTGCAACTCGGCCTACCGCTCTAGAGACATTTTGTCCTCTCTGAGCGAACGCACATCCACCTGTCCACCCAGCATTGATGTTCGTTTGCCGAGAAGACAGGAGGAGCTTCGCCAGGAAAGGAGACACGTTTGCCCCGCTCGTCTGCCTCGGCCTGCCCTGCTGTTCCAGGATGCTGCCCCACTGCCTGACCGCAGTCTCCTGTGAGGAACCCATGCAGGTGGACCGGGGTCTCACTTATCGGACCAAAAGAGCTATCCACATGTTGGGGGCCTTCGTGCGGAGAATCTTTGCCTTGTATCTGTGCTAGTGTCCGGGGATCGCTCTCCCTCCGAGGTTGGCCCCGCCTTATGTCGCCCATTGCTCGTCCGGGAAATCCTAGGTCCCATAGGAGAGGGTTCAGTAGGTTTGCTAATTTCTTCCTCTCCACATTCTGATCGTATGCCCGTTTTAGAGTACAAGTCACGGAACTCGTGATGCTGGCCTTCTCGTTTCAGGGCCCACCTGCTTCCTGGATATTGGGATAGCTGCTGGGATTTTATCCATGGCCTCCTGGTACTCAATAGATATCGTAATCGCTGCCCGTCTTGTTCCGGCTGTGATAAAAAACCCTCTGGTGATTTCTTCCAGTCAGGCTGTAGGGATTGTATGGAGTTACTACGTTCTCAGTACATCCGTTCACACCATGGCCTCAGGTATGTGCTCCACGGAGTGGGGGCTCTGCACGATGGACAGATCCTCCTTCTATGTGCTAACTAAGGTCTTCGTCGATGATCCTCTTGGGTCTCCCTTACGGCTGCTAGAATTACCATGGCTCCTCCTCCACGAGTACGACTGAAAGGGTCAGGCGAGTTGTCTTGCGTTGGGGACCGAATTGACGGATTGTCAATGTCTCTGTCACGCACCTCCTCCCTGGTGCGTGCCGCTTCCCTCCGCGCAGAGCTCTATCAACCAAACTCTGCTCCAGGCCTGCCAGCAAGAGAATACCCTGGGACTTTAGCGGATGTAATTATTTCATGAGAAAGGACGGCGAGACGACTGCCACACTGTTCGGCCGCAAATGGACTGTCCTGATTGAATCCTGATCTACCTTGGGACTCGCCAGTCCCGATCTCGAGGCGAGGGGATCTATTCATATCCGTACTTGTAACTTTGGGCCTTGTCGGCCTATATTAAAAAGAGGTTTGGAGAAGGGCTTTATCCGCAAGTCCTCTTCTCAGTTGGAAGTCGCAGGTGTTTTGTTTTCGTTTGAGTAAAGCAAAGGATGGATTCTCTTCTGTATCGCTCGCCGCTAGCTATCACGATTTATCGGGGCATCTTAACAAGGTCAGCCGTTGGTGTAGAACCGTTATATATCCTGTTACTCGCTCTAATTTTAGATACTTCTATCGACCGGCTTCTGGGAATGGGGCCAGTAGGTTCTTTTCTAAATTAGACTCGCGTGGGATCTTACAACCTCGTTAGAATTCGTGTTGTGGGGTAGGGGGATGGGTTTATGGAAGACAGCTTTAATAGCGTGAGGCACACTCTTGCAATTTACTTGTGATGCTTTTGGTTTGCAATCGGCTTTACTTCCGAAGTATTTCTCTCGAATTTGTTGAATCGATAGATGTTGTTAATGAGACATCAGCTAATCATTGTTGTATCTTCGTCGACCTGATGTGTGTCACAAAACGTTATACTGATCACTTTTCTCTGATACTCAGTCCCAGCTGGATTGCTAAGTACAGTCCATGGTCGGTACTGTGTAGGTCTCACTGCTTGTTATATTCCAGTTATTGCTCATGTTGGTGAATTGCCTTGTTTTCAAATCGGTGGCCATAAGCCTATACCTTTCTTGGCATTACTATGGCGTCTCGGTTAATGGCCGACTGTTGTTTTCAAGGTGTAGTTTAGCGGAGTTCTGCAGTGCCTTCTGACCTGTCGGATTAGGCCAGTACTAGCGGCGTTTGTAGTGTAGGGTTTAATGAAAATTACTTATCCAGCAGTTTATCTTCTATTTTTACACACTTGGTGGCACCGATTGTGGGCCCTTACTGAGAAGATACGCAATTACAGTCCCTGGTCGCATAAACGGGCACGTAGTGAAGGTCTATTTATGGAGCTTAAGTCAGGCTTTTGACCTCGGCACACCTTCCTGTTCTCAGGCCGAAGTCCATCTAGGAACTATATCCAGAAAAAACCTTGTGTCGCTTGCGATCTCATCTGGGAGGTGGATGCCTGTCATTCTCGTCGGGAGCTCAGGGTGTGGTTAATCATGTATATATGGGATGAAGGGCATGGAACTTCACTGCGGATTTTTCTCCGCAAGACCTGTCATCTCACTACAGTCGGGGAGAAGAAATTACACAATACCGCGGAGAGATCGGTGAATTGCTATGCCATTCAAGCTGGCCCTGTGCGAGCGCTATGGGACGCTCACCGCCTGGAAGGAGGCTTCTCCATCCCCATTGCTCGATTTTTTACAAGACCACAAGATTCTCCACTCGCAGTCGGATTTTTTCATCGGGCTTACTACCCAAAATCAAACGGTCAGGTTGAATTGGATCAATACAATCCTTTGGCACGTATCTTCGCCAATTGTATCGGCACAGCGTCATGACACGATTGTTGTTGAGCTCTACTGCATGAACTCCGAATTGTCGCATATACCTCCCTGGACTCTGAACCACTGGGCTCTTATTCCTCTTACTCATTGTCTATGGGCCTTGCATCCCTGACCACCCTCGCTCTGACTGTCATGCTCCGATGGTCTCAAGCGGGTTGGGACACCTGGTCCTGGACATGACGGTCATCTGTGAGTTGCAGACTCCGCTCTGTACCTTACAGCAAGCGACTGCCTGCATAAAGTCGCAGGCGGACAAGATGAGGAGACCGCCCTCCCCGACTTTTTGTCTCCAAGAGTGATAAGGTGTGGCTGTCTGCCTTAATACGTCGGCATCAAGATCCCTAGCTATAAGCTTAGGTTCCACGATTTACCGCTGGGGCACATTTTGAAGGTGCTATACAGCGGATCGTTCCGGTTGGCCCTCATGAGCTCCGGCTCTCCTCCTACCATGCGTATACCCGGTCACTGACTACTTTCCATGCTCGCCGCTGAAAGCCTGTGGTTGCTCAATCGCCTTTACTACTTGGAAAGCCGCCTCCTCTCCCCCACCCTGAAATGGAGGCCTCACAACGTGTTCACGGTGAAAGGTAAATTCTGGATATGAAAATCTATCAGGAGGGGTGGGCCGACTCTTTTCTCTCAGTGGACTATGGGATAGGCATTCAGGGTGCTCGGAGACGAGGATATTTGTGGAGGCCGTGTCTGGAGTGAGACTTCATCACTTGGGATCGTGACCTGCTTAAGGTTAGTTTCTTTTTCTTTCCAGAAAAGAGGAGAGAGGCTAAGGGGGGGGGAGGGGGAGATGGGATTGGTACTGTACTACAGGGTGGTCCCGACTGCGCGTGGGTAGGGATCGCGGGCGCACCTCGCGTGTGTGGCACTGGCGTCTGTGGCCCCTGCTCTCCAGGGACGAGTGGCGCCGTGGTCCGCAGGTCGGGCCGCGGGCGTTCTCGCCCCTCCTCCCCTCCCATGAGCGTTTCCACCTACCCTGCCACGCTCCTGTCCCCACGCAGAGCCTCTTGCGTCCGTATCATAAGGTGTTATGCCCAGGGCACTTCTTGCCATGATTTTACTGTGCCTAGCTTTGAGAAGGAAATCGCTTTCCTAGTGCGTCCCTCGGTGCTTCTTCTCGGGTGGATTCTGACCCTCTTGCTACGTTCTCCATGACCTCGATCTTGTGCCACCTGCCCTCTGACCTTGCCGCGCCACCTCCTGTCACAGAATACGTCCTGCATCTCACGATTTGGTACTCACATACTGTCTCCTTGGACGTCCACCGCAAAGCAATGGTCACATCAGTGGAAGCGCCTGGTAGTTTCCCGTCCGCAGCAAGTTCTCATTTCCCGCTTGTGTGCGGGAGGGCTCGCGGTGAGAATATCGGGGAGCTACTTTTGACTCAGAATCATCTGACGTGGCTGTTATACCTTCGTTTTGGCGGGTGGTGGTCCAGAGGATCCATAAACCGCTGTCCGTAACAATTGGGCACTAACTATCGATACAGGTCGCCCTATGGCTATGTCTCCACTGTACCAGGAATTATGATCGTATTTTCACGGCGCGCTTTGATGTTTTTTAAAAAAGACATACTGAAGATACAATCGTTCATGCAGCCCTAGGGCGGGGCCAATGGGGCCTGCCTAGCATGATAGGTTGAAAGAGAGAGGAGCTGTTGTCCATCCCACTCAAGCTCGTTTTGTTTCTCATGTTTATGCCGCTTAGGTCGTGATTCTATGAGCGCTGCCGATCGTTAGATTAATATAACGTTGGCATAACACGCCGCGAGCGCTTTTAGTGTTATTGCTTAGGCGTTCTTGCTCAATCCATTATCTAGTTCGTATGGACTACCTAATGTTTATAATTAAAAAACAATGATGGCTAGTACGTAACCAGCTGGGTTCTTTTGTACAAAGCATGTGATAAATAATTAAAGCTGCTATAATGGTCTCTGTCACTGGATAACAAAACACACGGCGGCTATAAGGCCATTTTTTGTCCGATGCATGTGAGACAATTGCCTAAGTGGTCCAGCCTCAGTTTGTATCAGTTTTTTCATGTTACAAGATGAGAAGGATCAAGAATGTCTGTCAGTGCTATTAAGTGGGTAAGGGTAAATCTCCTCCAAAGTATCTCAGTTTGTAACTATAATTAGTACTTTGTGTAAAAATTGGTTTACTTTATGAGAGTCAGTGAAGCATATAGCATGGTTAGAAAATAACCTGTAATAAAAGATTTGCCCGTATAGTCCAATGTTGAAACACCAAGAAAGCAAAACACATGGTGTTATTGACGCAGTGCTCACTTCTACGCCTATGTGTTCCGCAGGGGACATGAAGGAAATATAAATCTGCATTCTGGGTTTGTGGGGTAAGACTCAATGTTAATTATTCCCCCCCAGGGATGTCATTTTATGCTATGTGTCAAATAGAATCCACTAATGTGCAATTAGCACGAATGTCAGAGCCTGGAGTGGTCTTGACAAGAATGTGTTTTCTGTAATTCCAAAGTGTTACTGATTCCCTTTACATTTAGTTCTAAGATAATTGGGTGTTTCATAATATGGGAAATCGGATTAACATGTGTTATAAATATAACTGTCCCTCCAGCAAGAATGATTCACCTACTTGTGTAGATTGTGAAATGATAATTGCTAGGGGATGGTCTCATAGAGTGTTCTCTTCTTGAAAACACTATTTCAGATTAGTCAGAGTAGGTATTGGATTATACCAAAATCTCAAGTTCAGAATAGAGAACAGTCTCTAAAAGCCTGTCATAATAAATTGGTTGTTCAACATGGTCCTATATAGCGTTTCTAAACAGATGTGTAACAGTTACAGGTGTCTGTCGCCATCAGGGTGCAATGTTACACCATAGAATATATATGACATATTTAAACATTCTTTAGCAGGTTTATTTCAGGTTCATTAATTAAAAGTGACCAATCATCATCCAGTCTTATGATGTTGAAACAGCTGCAAATATCTCAGTAAACTGCCCATATAGGTCGTCTAAAATAAGATGTGATGATAAACATTAAGGAGTGTTCTATATTGAGATACTGCGAGTAATACTAGTTATATTGGCTGTTTATACTATCTAATGAAGGTGAACGCGCTCTATTTGACAGTATTCTCATTATCGTACATGTGCTACTGAATGATCAGGCACACAAATAATGTAGTCCAGATGATGTAAAATCATTGCCAAAATGATATCATTAAGATGACATTTGTTTTATAGATCATTTCACATGTATTTTCTGGCATGACTTGCTGAGGTGACTATTGGGTTTATCATTTCATATCTTACATAATGTCAGCTATGTGCATCGAGCTTGTATAGTGTCATCAAAACTTCCTAAGGTTCCTTATTATGAAATCGTAGAGGACCTCTATGTTTCACACGTTTTGAAAGGAGAGTATGTCGTTGTCTCCAGAAAATTGTTGAAATGTCCGCGCGACTGAAACTATGGGCACCAGACTGGTTAAAAAAAAAAAGATAGGTAAGGATTACCCACCTTGTCGGTGAGTGAAGTCGCTTCCAGAGTCGCGGTGAGGCGCACTCCTCTTTACTTTTTGTCTTTACACACAGAGGAGGCTCACACTCCATTAAATGTGAATGGAGCACAAGCCTCTTCTGCACGTCGGGACGAGAACCCAGAAGTTAAGAGGAGCAGATTGCTGGGGAGCACCGGATGTGGGAGGGAACTAGGTGGTATGTCGATATTTTTTTCATTTTCTAGCCCAGGATTTTTTTTTTTCTGCTGGACAACCCCTTTCATACCCAAAAGAGAATAACTCAAAAAGTTTTCTGTATGATAACTCAATATGGTGAGGAGAGAAGGGAGGCATGAACAGAGGACACAAGCAGAATAAAGATCACAAGCAATGTCAGAAAAAATCTCACTAATAAAGTAAGTTGTAGCAAACTGTGATAAGTGTTTTTTTTTGTATAAAATTATACAATTAAGGTTCACATTTGCGATCGGTAGGTTTCTGCTTAATTGGTATGCCGGGGCGCAGGGGTGAAATAACGAAGATGCCATGAGGAAGGTCGCGTGACCCGAAACGCATTGGCCTATATCTATTAGGAGTGCTACAACCAAGCTGCAATGTCTCCCATGTTGTGAAGATGTTTCCATTATTGGATCAATAAAGTCTACAGACATCTTTTAATCTTCCCCAACTGCGGACTAAATTGGGTGCAATGAGCTATTAGCAACTAACCTTGCTGTTTTGGTATTTCTACGTTTTATCCGGGGATTGCATCTGGAGGCCCTCTCTTAATCAAAACAGGACGTGAAGCATTCTAGGAAAGGGAGGTGAGCTGTATTCATCCTTTGTTTCTAAGTTGAAAATTAAAGCAAACCTAGTTTTTTTCACATTTCATGCGGAACAACTACGCAATGGACTATTGTAAATTCATTAGGATTAATTGGGCGCCGTGGCTGTGCATTGTGAAATAGATTCCACACAGCTTTATGTTGTTACATCTGTAATGGAAACCCTTCCAATTGCCAGATTGAAACTCAGCCCAGGTGATTTGAAACATACCTGGGCTAAACCTTATTTGGGGTTCACAAGTTCCTATTCACTGATCGCTATAAGTTTACGCATGGCTATCAGACACTGTAAAGACAGAATCACTGTGTAGATCACATCACAACCAGTCACATCTGTTACTACTTTCCATCTGCCTTCTCTGCCAGGAAGTTAGTAAGAAGATGGAGCAAATGAAAGGGAGTAACACATGGCTGTAGAACCAGACTACATATTGTTTGTAGTCTGTAACCATGGAGACACATTGAGCTGTAGACTAAAACGGCCATGAATGTTTTTTACATGGGAAAATACATTTAACATTGTTGTATTTATATTAGAATGTTGAAATAGAAAGAATGTTTTAGACAAATGAATATGGTGCGATGTTGCGCACTGAGTAACTGCAGGCCAGTTGGCTTTACATAGCTTGTGTCAGATGAATATGAACTGTTTATATTGAAAGCAATATAATGTATCAAATGAAAAAGTGGCAAGACAGGTAGTAGTTAGTAGAGAGATGTACGTTGCTATTTAGTTTCTATCTAAGCTAGCATAACAGTATTATGGAGAAAGAAAATTTAAATCAGCGATGGGTAAAATCCCCTGCACTGGTCACTCTCAGCTAGCTGTTGAATGGCGACGGACTCCTGTTGCATGCTGAAATTGGGGAGCGGTGGCGTTTGTGGCTGCCCTCCTCATTCACTTTTATGGAAGCTTCTGAATATAGCCGAGGATTTTGCTGTCTTAGTGTGTGTGATTTGCGCGATAGCTATATTCGGGAGTACTTCCTATAGATTTTTGATAGAATGAAAGATACTCTTTGAGCGCTGCCATCCTCCGTTTCATCATGCTAGAGGTCTAATAGTCTTGCAGCTAGAGGGCCAGTTGTGTGTGGGTACTTTTTCCGTCGTGTGGTGCTCTAATCCTACTTTTAAGTACGAAGTATGATTGATATCAGATACTTTGGGGTGATAGCTCTACTCAGGAGGGGTAAATTTACTAAGACCACTGGTCTTAAAGGGGTTGTCCATGTTTTTTTTAACCAGTTTCTGGTTGAGTAATTTACCCCACTTCCTGACCAGAAACATTTTTATTTTCTTAAGTACAAGTGGGTTATTCTACCTTTTTCTCATGTACATCGGTAGCACACTTTATTAATGGTAGTATAAAAAATGAATTAGATATAAGCAAATAGTGCATCTTAATATAAGTTCTGCAATTGTGTCACTTTTCCATCATGGACGTTTGGTGATATCAGGTTTTAGGATTGTGGAAGTCATCACTAAAAGTTGCAGGTGTTTGTGTGTGTATGTGTTGTTGGTATGGGTATGATTGTGCGCTGTAAGCTGTGTGTGGATGTGTGTGCAGACTCGGTGTGTGTTGCTCTGTATGTGTAGGGTGTGTATGTTATTATGATGTGTGAATGTTGTACTCGGGCGTATGTGTGTGTGTCCTTGGTTGCGAACGTGTGTGTATTGTTTGTGAGAGTTCTCGTGTGTATAGTGGCGCCTCGTCGTGCTGTGTATGTGTGTGTGTATGTGTAATGTGCAGCGTGTAGTAGTAGTGGGCAGTGTGTGTGTAGTGTGTAACGTATGTGTGTGCATATATGTGTGTTGGGTGCACGGTGTGTGAGTGGATAGTGTGGGCGCGTGTGGGTGTTAATGTGTCGTGCGTATGTGTCTTATGTGCGAGATAGATTCAAATTTGTGTGTGTGTATGTTGTGTGCTGGTGTGTGTGTCGCTACGTGTATGTGTGTGTGTCGTATGTATTATGAGATTTGTGTGTATGTGTTGTGCGTCTTGATATGTTATGTGTGTTTGTGCGCTGGATCTGGAGAGATGGAAGACTCCCGTGCTGTTTATACTATGATCGATAAGGCAGGGAGGTTAATAATCAGTCATACTCACCTAGCGATAACACTCCTCTAGGTCTGTGTGTCAAAACATGAAGTCTATGCCAGCTGATATGAATTTCTGCAAAATGTATTTTAGTTTCTGGTAAAGTGTGATAAATCTATCAGGCTCAGGGAGCATCTTGTCACCCTCGCACTTAGCTCTGACACATCTTCTTGTCACTTTTTAGAATGAATGAAAGGTAACAAAATATGGACAAATAAACTTGTATATTTTCTGTAAATCACGACTTGGTTTGCTGGAAACTTTGGGACTTTTGTACAAGCCAGAAAACTGAGTGAAATGACATAGATGAAGATTCTCTCATTTGATAGTCCTGCCTTATTCTGTCATCAAGCTGTCTTAAAATGGAAAAGAGCTCTCAACTGTTTTGTTGAGCAATTAAAAACATGTCCTTGGCAAATCCTACTTACAAACATTTATTATAATTTAAGGTGGACATTGATGGACAGTCTTAAACATAGGCCATGAATGTAGTGATGCTATGTGAAAATCACTCTATTGAAAAGACATAAGTTAATACATGTTCTTTTTCTCATGGTTGATTTTGGTTGTCAGCATAACATAGGGTCGAGCTCAGCATCACTGATTACTAAATTGTACAGAAAAGGTATTAGCTGTAGGAGCCATACAGGAGAGTTTCACAGAACTTCAGCCATCTTCAGACTCACACTTCTTGATCAGGTCTAATGGGTGTGCTCTATAGCGTTGGCTAAGGTAATGGCCATTAAATCATCTTGTGTCTAGCTAGCCTAGGTTTACAGTGACATGAGGGCAAAGGGTGGGGGGGGGGGCCACCTTGCTGACTGGAAATCTTTTAGATGGGTAGATTCACAGTGGGACAGGGGCTGAGTACCTGGCGGCAATCTGCTCCGTGGCCTAGCAATTTTTTAGGTGTGACAATTAAACGCCAGCACTTGTTTACTTTTTTTTACACTTCTTTTAAATAAGTGAGCAGTGCGGATGTGGAGGGTCACGGCCACCACGTTTAGCCATTAAGGTTTCAGACATGGCAGCATGAGGGCAACAGACAGTTATGATGAGCAGAGACCAAAATGGGCCGCTCCATGCCTCAGTGTCGGTGTTGGCAGCATCAGGAGTCACTGTCCTGACTCTTGATGCCGTCCAGTATCGATCATAACATGGAGTGGCTCTATCTCTGTTGGCGGCTGCAGCGCTCCTCAGCAGCCGGTACTTATGATGTCACAAGTTAGGAGTAGAGACAGTTAACAGACTATAAAGGTTAGACTCTCATTATTATGGTGCACAGCTGGAAGCTTCTTGGGATGTACAGGTGAGACCGCTCTGACGCTAGCTCAGTACAATAACACAAACACTGTAATGAGACGCTCGCCTATGACCCTGTGCTCCGGACCAACTCCAATATAGTGTCAAGTCGCGTATTGCGTGCATGCCCTACTGCAGACACTATGCTGTTATGTATTCTGTTTGAGTCTCACACTTGTAGCTTCCTGTAATACAACAATGATGCACAGCTTCCTGTGGGATTTGCTGTCAATCCATATACTATAACATAGGTGCTTACTGAGCTTAATTCATGGTTGGTTTTTACTTGTTCTGACCTACCTTACTGGGATCAATTGCTACTCTATCATTGTCCGTCACCTCACTACTTTGGGGTCCTGCACTTGTTCTCTATGACTCTCTACTTGGAGAATCAAGTGAGTACTTCGGCCTAAGTACCTATAATTGGAGTATTGTCCTGCTTCCGCTTGGTCAGCTTCCACGCTGAGGACATTTCCGTGCCTGTGTACCTTCTTGGTGGTACTTGCCTGCTACCTTACTAAACCACGCTCGAGTGCCTCTATGCATGCCTGCGCCTAACCGTGACACTTCCGTATGGGATATTGATCTGCTGGTAATCCATAGCTTACAGTTGTACAAAACTTTCTGACGCCTCCATGTATATTATTAGGTCTATAGGTTGTCTATTGAACTTGAGAAAGACCGTGTTTGCGAGTGCGCGAAGACGCCGTAGGGAGGGAATCAGATGTGCTTTCTTTACCTGTATATGTGAGTGTTTATAAATCTAAGATCTATTAAAGAAGGAAGACCGTGCGGTGGAGTGTCCGCTTATTATTTCTTTATCATCTGGATTATCATTGGGAACTCGTGTCTATTTAAGAAGGATGAGCACCAACAGAAATTGCAAGGTATTTGCGGTGTGATGGTTTTGTATAGTTGGGCATGAATCCCTTTGGAGGGGTGGTATGTTTCGGTGCCTGTCATTGAATGCTCTGTGTTTTTGCTATATATAGGTTGCAGCATTGACTAGTGGCTCCTAAATTTATTGCTAATAAGGTGTTAGGTTGTCTACTTTAGGTATTCCACAGTTAGACCTACTTTATGATAGTTCTCTTAGTGTATTGTTCAAGACACTTTAGTTAGCTGTACGTCACATGCCGGCGTATTGTTTTCTGTTATTTTTACGTGTTCCTATTTTGGACTTTGCGCAAGATCTCTGGTCAGCTACAGTGGATTCATTGGAATACTTCGGACCAGCATAAGATTATTTTCTTTAAAAAATGGTCAACAAGGGATGTTGTCAGGGAAATAAGTGTTTTTTTTATTTGTTTTTTTTTATCACTTTATTTTAGTGTTAATAATGGAGGTGTCTGGATATTGGTCCCTTCCCATCCTAAAAATATCAGCCGAACACCAAGCCCCAGCACGAGTAATGAAGATAAAAAACAACAAACAGAAAAAAACACTTTATTTAAATAAACATTCCCCTCAACAAAACCTCCTCGTTCTCTTTTTATTCAGGCAATGGAGCCATTGCTGGCTCCCGCACGTACTCTCCCAAGAGTCTGTTGTAGAACTAGTGAGTAGTCAGACGAGTAAGGTCCAAATGCGGAAACCGTTTCATATAAATGGGGAGACGACAATGCAAATAAATATGAACCACTTGCTAAGAATGCACTATCATTCCTTTTCATCTACCTTGAAAGTTTCAATAGGTTTTTGAGAGACAGTAATATTATTGGAGGGGCTAATGGCGAGGTTTTAAGTGATACAATAGTTGAATTTTATGTGGAAGTACAGACTCCACTGTGCTGCAAGCTTCAAAATCTCGCAATTGTTATTTTTACTGTCCACACCTGTACTATTGTGGCGTGTCTTACATCTACAGCTCGTGACTATTATGTGACCTAGTGCAGAAAAGTAGAAAAAAACATACATGAACTCTTCCACCATTTCCACCCCAAAGGAGTTATGTACGAGTCGAGTGAAGGGACTGATAGAATGGTAGGTGGAGAATTGATGGATATTCTACCATATTTATGGGGCAAATATTCTACAGGGACGAGTATTAGTTTGGGTTAAAGGTCATGGCTTTATTAGTACTTGAATAGAGATGCAAAGGGAAAGAGTACAACTGGTTGTCACGGGGTTATTTTCTTCTTTGTTGGCCACTAGTGACTGAATTCACTCTCATTTGAGAGTGGACCTGAATGGTGTCTCTACACATTCTGTGGTCTCTCAAATATGAGCGATGTTGGGTAGGCTATAGTTGGAGCTTTGTATAGGCGGGTTGCAAACAGTGTGTCCCTAATTTTAATGTCACTGACCCTGATTAGGGTTTTCCATCTGCACCTACTTTTACGCTTTCTTTCGCTTGTGCTTGGCCCATAGTGTTTATTTTGAATTTGGCGATAGGTGTGGTGACCACAAGGCGAAGAATTTGGAGGTGGATAGATTGCATTCGTGTGGCTGTGTGGTCGTTTTTGTTGCCAGGGGGCTTTTTGTACTAGATCTCAAAAAATTGGGGAAATCTCGGCTCGAGAATGAGAACAAAGATGTGACGTCTGTGGTTATCTTCACATAGTAATGTTTGAGCTATTTTGACATAGGGAAGAACTTAAACTCTATCAGTTCTCTATCTTTTAAAACACTAAAACGTAATATCTAAGACTTATTAGTACTTTAAGAACTCTTACACCTACTTGATAAAATAACTATATTAAGAATAACCTGATCTCTATCTCCTTCTATCATTTAACCGCTTTTTGCTTCTAAGAAAGATGGAAGATAACTCTCCCTTTCTATCATCTACAGTCTCGGTTGTCTCTAACGACCCCTCCTTTATTTAAAAGGAGAGCCTGCTTTAATATACTTCTAGCCTAAAGTGACCTAGTTTCTCAGTAAGGGATCCCAAGCCAGACTACTTGGGGCGCAGAAGTCGCGGCTCCTAATCTCAGAAGAAGGGTGATTTATAATGATGAGGATAGGAAGATTCAGGTAGTATTTTTAAATAGTGTGATACTAGGTTGGTTAAGTAATTCTTAGAATATACTAGAAAAGTGTTTCGTGTTTATCGCTGTTTTTATATGACGAGAGATACTGATAGAGTTGAAGTTTGCCATATAGGCTAGTAAAGCAAGAGTGTAAAAATCAATAGGGATGCTCCTTCTGTGTAATAGTACACTATCATTGTAGGCCGCAAGAATCATGAGTTATAGAATGGAGGTTTATAATACTGTATTGTACTCAAGCATATATAGCTGTAAGTTAATCATTTAATTTTAAGTATAAATAAGCTCCTGTGCTAGAGTATAATGAGTCTACATGCATGAGATAGTGAATCATTCATGGATCGAACTTAATGGATGCTTAGTGGTGCAAATGTAGTATAAAGAGATGCGAGCAAAGAAGAGGTGGTGCCTGTAAAACGCCTATGAGAATACTTGTTATACACTTTGAGCAAGTAGGATTCGGATCTTCTTTATCTCCTGAACAAAGCAAATCTATAACAGCAGTGTATCTCATTAATATGTCTTCATTTACCTTTCCCTACATGTTTAAAACCAAACATTTTGGAAAGAGAAATGGCGTCCTTTAAGGTCTCTGACTATAATATAAAAACTAGTTAGCAGTCACCAGCTCAAGCAAACAGATAGAGTCTTTTATAAACAGTGACAAATTAAAACTGTCTAATAAGAAATGTAAATAGCAGAAATCGCTGGTAACTGTTCAATTATATTTATTACAATGAACTAAAAGTTATGTCTTCATGTCACACATAAGACTGGTACTCAAACGTCATATACTACATTGGTTTTTCGGTTGCTGCTGCTGTTCCATGATAAAGAGTAGAAATGTTTGAGTAATAATATTGCTTGCTGATCGTATTAAATAGGCCGCTAGACAATGCCTCTAGCTACACCTTAATATATACATACTAAGCCTCATCCCTTTATGCATCCTGTGACTATTACCCGCCAAGATTTCCACACATGCAAAGATATTTGCGAGGATCTCAGGTCCTTTTGTGTGTGTGTGGCCTCACCATTATCATGGTGATAACACCTATTCATGTGATCTCAATTTAGAATCCGGCTCTAATAATTTTGGCCACAATTAAAGAAAGAGACAATGTACTAAACAAGAGATTGCTTATGAGAAGGAGAATTTGCGTTTGAGGGTAATAATATAATCACACTGCTTTTTTATCCCAGGATGCTACTAGCGCATTAACAATCCACTTTAGACTCCAAGGTGCAGACTTTGAGTTTCTTAGTATAGACACGCTGACACATTCTCAAAAATGTGATGTAATATTGGTAGGGTTGTCGCAGAATGATGTTGTAATGTATGTAACTGTTAAAATCAAATTGGCAATATTTAGTTATGTCTTGTATTCGGAATATTAATTTTAGTGCCTTTTGTTAGATTTGTATTATATATGAACACCTCCCCCCCCGACTCATTATCGTGTCCAAGTATCGCTCCTCTATGTTAGATTGTGCAGTATCATAATCTTTACCTACATCATGCTTTTTCCAAAAGCTCTTTCCCCCCTTTCCTTTCTTTGGACATTGTTGTAGAGACCTAAAAAAGTGCTATATCTGTTGATGTTCATCATTGCGCCCTCTTGGTTTTGCTAGGTTCTTAGTTACCTGTAGTGTCACTGGGTGTTTGATAGCGTGTATTGTATTTGATGATTGCCAGGACAAGAATGATCTCCTTGTTCAGATACGCAGAGGAAAGTTAGGTAGTGGGTGCTCAATCAGTACAGGATGTTCGTCAGGGTTACTGGCAAATTGTATGATGGACACATCATTTGAGACCCCTTACATCTATCACCGACCTTTGTTAACTATATCTTTAACAATTCACATATCTCTCACTGTTGACACCATTCTTCTTGACCACACACAAGCTCTGCTCACACCGCGTTTCTAACCAATTTCGCCTAACGGAGCGATCGACTGCGCCAAACCATCGCATAACCACCTCAAATCTCTACCTGACTTACAACAAAGTAGATAACCGCTTCAACACCTGTGAACGACGACGCCCGGGCGAGTTCGCGCATAGTCTCTTTTTACTTGGAATCTCTTTCTCCCTCCTCTGTCTATACACATCTTCTGTCGCTATTCACTGACCCTAGACATAGCCCCCTTTCTGCAAACACAAAAACAATCAACTTGTTCGCACTCTTGGACATGGCACTCGCATCTCCATCCCTTTCATACACTCACAACTGAAACACGCAATTAATCAACAGAGAACAACCTGGGGCACTAAAGACTCCAGATCACCAAACTGCTGAGGGCGAGCTTCCAGAATGTGCTGAACGCCCGCTGGAAAGAAAAGCAACGCCTCCTCACACATGATACTTGTCACCCTCTTACTAAGACAATCACTGCATACATTTAAAATTCTCTGCACAGTACTGTCATCGCCAACAGGACTGAGTAGGTCACAGCGACCTGCTCTCTGTTTCTCCCTGTGCTCACATAACCCCAGACAACTGGTTCAAATAACTTCAACGGCTTCTTCCTTCGTCCACTGCGACACCCAACTCACCCTATCTCTCCTCTAGCAGATGACTTACGTCCACTTACGTTTCCTTAGTATAGATCAATCTATTGGATCAAAGCTCTTCAGACATTCCGCAAGAGTCCCACTCTGTTGTCTGTTTCTCTATTCCTTAGTGCAGTGTACCCACATCACCCATCCGCTCTACAACCTGCTATCTCTCCTTCCCAGCCCGCTAATCCTTGCTCTTTCTCTACTGTTCACTCATGGACATAGACTCTTCACACTTTTTAGCTGTCCAGTAAGCCAACCTCACTACCTGTAATTTGAACACACCAATGCCATCACTCCACATCATCCCGAACCGTCTCAGTTGGACTTCAGAATCAATCCAGCCCTCAAACCTATCTCTGTCAACCGCTATCGTTCGCTAACCATCTGGCATATTCCCTTCTCCTTTTAAAGATGCGAGACATCACACCCATCCTTTAAGAAACGTCCTATCTCTCTGACCCCTCCTCGTACTAAATATACGCGTCCTCACTATTCGCCCCCATCTCACTGCTTGTCCATTCGCCTCGCTTGTGCTAACAAACTCCTCTCCGAAGACAACCAGAAGTCTAGTCGGTTGTGTGAAGACTTTGCCGCTCTCATTCTATCCACCATTTCTACTCCTTTGCGACCCACTGCAATCTGGCTTCCGAACCCACCACAATCGTACAGTAAACCGCCTCAGAAGCCATGTAGTCCTACCAACGTCGTCCATATGCAACCTGACTAAACAGCTACTCTCCGACCACTATGGGTGACTTCTCCTCCTAGACCTGGTCACCCCCCCTCGCCCTTTGACAAATGTCGACGAACTGCCAACTCGTCCATTACAAATCCCCTCTCCTCCCAAGTCGGCATCACGCTCGGCTTGGCCCATCTTCCTGGTATCTGTCCACCTAACTCACTGATTCGGAATTCAGCGTCTCCTACTCACTCAACGCACCACCTCATCCTAGTATTGCTATCCGCTTTCCTTCTGTTGGTTGATACCCACGGGGTTGTCCTTGTGGCACTCCAATATCTTTATCATAATACACTACTTGTGGGCTCGTTGGTTGTCGAAGACGTAGAATAGGTATCTGCTTATGGTTTTCATTTTACTCCACGCTGCTATGCTGATGATACACTAACTGTCTATACATCTATCACCCGGGGCCGCTACGGATGTGATTCCTATTCTCTCGTACTTCTTCTCCATGGGATGCCCATGAATGTCTTTATTGTGTCATATCATCTCGATTGCTATACATTCAGTCTCTTTCTTTGAAAGCTGCAGTGACTCACCTCGTGGGAGGGGAAAAGATTGAGATTTCTTCATATAGTGTCTTAGTCACCGTGCTCCGTACTCCATTTCCCTTCGCAAACGCAATCTGATCTCGTTCGCTATCAGCAGTCTCTCTAATGCGCTACACTTCAATTTTCTCACAGCTGCTACAAGTTCCGGCTGCCTTGGGATACACCCTTGACTCCAATTGTCCTTCAGAATAGAGCATCATCCAGAAAACCCTCACATCCTACTCCTGTTCCTCACGCCTCCACTCACCTGAAATAATTATCTCTCGTATCCGTTCAAGTCCTTGAACTTCGAGTAACACACTCTCACAAAGAATGCATGCTGTCTATGACACGTTGTACATTCAGCTTCACAGCAAATAGTCTACTGCACACCATCCCTCTTTCAGTGTCTCGGTCCGGCTCTAGCACCTAAGCTGTTCATGGAAAATGTAGCACCCCTCGCTGCACCTCTCCCTAAGAATCACCTTATCTCTAACTGCTGCCGTGCGCTCGTGTTGCTTGCTGGTGCTGTTTTCAAGCTCATCTTCCTCTGTTAACTCCTATGCCCAACTTCACCCTCTGCCGCTACCAATACCTTTACAGACTGGTTGCCCATCGACAGCGGAATCACGCCGTTCAAGTTGAGCACACCTGACCTTGTGAGCAAGGCTCCTGACATTGACCTTCCACACTCGGCACTATGTACAGATCGTTGACTCTTAATCTTACAGGAAGAATGCTTTTCCATCTCGCTAACAGCCTGAGCTGCTCGCTCACTCAGGACCTTGTCTCTCTTGCTCTACCCTTATCAAGACTATCCCTCTCCACAACCAGCTCATTTGCCAGCATACTTTATAGTTCCCGTGCTTCTCCTCACAGCTCATGGAACCTCTCATGACAATGTTATTTGCGCGCCCAATCACTGAGATTCAGATCTCAGCCCCACATGTCGCTTACGCTCAAGGTGCCATCAATAAGTGGATCGCGCATCGCAATCTGCTAAAGAAACTAATCGCTGTGTCGTTTCAGGATTGGCCTACTAACAATAACAAATAACCCTGTTCACTGTTGACTACACACTCTATCGCACAGCCTACAGAATGTCTTGCCCACCCGCATGCACCTTGTCTCTTCCCACCTTGCGCCATTTTAGATGGTAAGCCCTCTACGGGCAGGGATCTCCTCTCTCCCGATTCTGTAGCGCATGCTTGTTAGTTATTGATTTGTCCAGCCCTATTTGCGTACTTGTCTGGCCTATGTTATGTAGAGTGAAGAACGTCTCTGAATTGTGACTGGCGCTCTGGGAACCAAGAGGCTCGTTACAAAAAAATAAATAAGATAATAATAGAATAATAAAGGAGCACTACAACGCTAAATACAACAGACTCAAAACCTCTAAAATATAAAAAGTTACAAGATCTTTATGGTTAACCATCGCAATGAGAGAGATAGTTTACAAAAAGAATTAGAGCATCATCATAGACTAAATACGACAAAACGACTGACAGCAAATGTGGAAATACCCCACCTAATGGGGGAATACTATGTAAGATCAGAAATTTGTGTATCATAGAATTATATATACACCTGATGCATATAAACACACACGTTGGTAAAGGAGTTGTCACTTATATTACCAAACCATACTTTATATATAACCAGGAGTGTAACTAGCTAAAAATATTACCAGACAAATCACTATCATGGTAAGACATTGTGTTCGCATAGTAGTAAGTTAAGAACAATACAGGATGCCAAATGTGGGGTGTTCTACGTTTCACCTGACCTTCTTCATCCATTTCGGTCTGTGATTGTTTTATTATTAGAGACTTAATAGCTATACAAGTCGTTTAACTAGATGTAGTGATTTTGCTAGGTAATATTTCAGTAGTGTACACTCCTCGGTTCAGATATATTATAAGCAGTTTGTTTGAGTAATATATGTATTTAAAACAAAAATTACTTTACCACCAGGGTGTTTTGCTCAGGCTGTTAGTATATATTTTGATACAAATAGTTTGTATCATACATATAGTCCATTGTGGGTGTTAATCTTCGCACATTGCTGTCATGTGTTTTTGTAGTATTTGTCTTTGTGTTATCTCTATTTTATGTATATTGTCGTGTTTTGGTTAAATAAATCGAATCTTGTAAATTTTTTAGAGGTTATTTGCTGTTTTTTTGGCGGGACTCTTTAGTAGGTATTTTGGTTTCTCAAAAGAAAACCTTGCATTTATAGTGGTGTGTTTTGTTTAGTTGTCTTTTTTTTTTTTTTTATAAAGGAGCACTAGAAGAGAAAATAATAATATTTAGGTAACACTATGAAAATTCTCTATGTGCACCAGAACAGGTAGGCTGCACTCGACCAGCAATGCTCCTTTCTGTTAAAATTTAGGCCCAGTCTAAATATTGACTTGTGATCATGCAAGTGTTTTGTTACAAAATATGGGAATGAATTGACTACAATAGGATCACGGTTATTTTAAAATCTGACATGGTTCTATGCTTTGCCATAATTCAATTGCAATTTTTGTATCCTAGGAAAGCACTTTGGTCAAGTTGCAGTTGTCTTGTTAGTTTACCATGCCTTTTGGGGCTTTTACGTATATGAGATGTAAAGAGGCATCCTCAAACTGGGCCCCCCGCTTTGGGAAACTTTCAACTCCCATCATGATTTTGTATAATCTATAACAGTGGGAATGATGGGAGTTGAAGTTTCCCAACAGCTGGAGGGCCGCAGTTTGAGGATGCCTGATGCAAAGGAACACAAGTTATAATTAAGATGAGGTCCACTTGTGGTTCTCCACTTTGGATATTTTTTTTATAACTGCCTCTTGGCAATAGAGAGCAAGAGATAAAAAAAAAACACTTTATTTAAATAAACATTCCCCAACAACCTCCCTCGTTCACCTTTTTATTCAGGCAATGGAGCCAATGCTGGTCCGACGTACTCAGAGTCTGTTGTAGACCAGTGAGTCAGACGTGGTCCAAATGGGAAACCCGTTAAAAAATGGAGACAATGCAAAAAATATGACACTGCTAAACTTCATCCTTTTCACTCCTTGAAGATTATGGTTGCTGCTAATTTTCGGGAGGTGCAAGGCATGGAGTTTAAGTTGTACAACATGATTTTAAGGAGTACAGACCACAGCTGCAGCAAAATCTCCAAATGGTCGGTTTATCGGTATTTGTCCGGTTTTGTGCCGTGCACATGGCCGTGGGTGGGGGGGGGGGGCGGCTTTTCTCTGCGATGAGCGGAGAAAAGCCCACCCCCTGCACATTCATTTGCACATATTCCGTTCGAAAACAGGACAGAAGAATGTGCATGTAGAATGTTTTTTGGGCAGTCCGTGGGCGGAAAAACCGTGCATAGAGCCCCGTTGTGCTCATTTTCGGCTGATTTTTCAGACGGTCTGCAAAACCGCAAACCGCCTGAAAAAAACGGCCGAAAACCCTTGCCGTGGGGACATGCCCTTAGAATTTCCAAAAAGAGTATATGAAAATGTATTTTCTGAACATGACAACACCTTTAACTTTATTGCAATTTGAAAGGAAGCAGGGCATTTGGAGTCCTTTATAAGGCACCTACAGAAATTTATTAGTAAATTAGTCAGCACAGATTTCTGGACCTATTCATTCAGACTAAAGCAATATAATTCGTCCGTCAAATGTCCTCATGCGAGGGGCATAAAGTTCTGCCTCTCCATCTCCCACAGTAAGTAATCATTCATATATATTATATCACTGTTACTACTAGTATTGTTATGTATTCTATTGAGTTGTTTATTCAGATGCTGAATCTCGGTTGCTAAGGGGCAGCAGGGATCTTGACTGTAGTCATTTATTATCTACTTATGGCCTAATTGGAGCTAACACATTAGGAACTAATGGACATGAAGGAAATGCACTGCCGAGTGTAAGAAATGAGAGTGGCTGGAGGTAGTACACATTAAGTGATGTTTTTTAACCTGAGGACTTATAGGATCATTAAATACTGAACACTGACAGGAAGTTGTTTTACTGTAAAAACGCCAAAATGAATGGCTTTGGGGAATACATGGCGTCAAAGTGAACTCCAATACATTGTAACCTCAAAAAAGTCTGTATGCAATTTGTCTAGCACTAGAAAATGCAGCACAAGTAACAAGCGATTCTCCTTCATCATTGTGTACCTGCTGATTTATGGCAGGTCACTGCAGCTGCAGGCTGCTGCACATTTACAGGGAGAATATGGTATTGCATGGCATCATTCAGATCAGTCAGTCATGTAGTATATGGTAAATAGTGGCATAGCTAGAGTTCATGGCTGGCTGGGGTTGTCTCTAAATTGCTGCCCTTTTTTACCGATTACACCCCCACTTTTAAAAGCCACACCTCCTAAACCACACAATCTCCATTCGCAAAAAAATTGTTTTTATATCACAATATTTTAAGAGCCAAAAGTTAGCTTTTTCTATTCAACAAAATTTTGAGATGACATTTTTTCATTGGTATCATGTTAGAGTACATAGAAATTTTTCACCTCTTCTGACTTTACTTTGTGAGGCTGGATGAAAAAAATAAATGCAATTCTGGCATGGATTTTATTTATTTACTTTGTCTGGTGTTCAACATTCAGATTAAATAATATGACAATTTTATAGATTCAAGCAGCAATACCTTTTATATGTAATTTATTTTCTTTTTTTTCAAAAAAAGTGTTTTTTATTGGGGAATGAGTGGATGTTTATAATTTTTTAAAGTTTCTTTAAACATGTTTAATTTATTTTCTTACTTTTTTCACATTACTATATTGCTATGTAATATACTGCCAGCCTGATAGACTCTAACAGGATTCTTTACGTGGCCTCTGGATGCTGTCACAACCTTAGGCACCCCACAATTGTGTTCCAGGGGTGACTGTTAGTGACCGAGGGAGCCCCCTCAACCTTCTATATACCGTGGATGTTACTTACTGTGGCATCTAGAGGGTCAAATGACTAGGATCAGAGCTAGCTCTGTTCCTGGCTGCTGCGGCGAAAGCCCTGCCACACATTTTAACCAACTTTCTCTGTGGATGGTACAGGCACCACCTGTGAACCCACAACATCCCAGCGTTGTACATGTACGGCAATCTGGAGACTCGTCAACACTTCTGAGGGTATGAGAAAGTTGGCAAGTGTGCCACCTAGGCTGATCACTGCCCACCCTCACCCCTCTCTGTGCTAAACCACTAATAGTCAGGCTCCAGATCAAGATCTGCTCTTCACTGACTGCAACTTCCTATATTGGCTCATAAAGAGGAATGGTTATAGCTCACTATTTCTTAAACTCTTACCACCACAGCCAGTTTTGACCTCCCTAAAAGAGCCCCATTTTTAAAATCTGATGTGTCACTTTATGTGAAAATAACTTTTTGATGCTTTAACTATCCATGTGATTCAGAGATTGTTTTCTCATTACACATTGTGCTTTAAGTTAATTTTGGCCCATACAATCCTTGTTTATTTGTGAAAAATATCAAAATGTTGTGAAAAGTTGGAAAAATTTGCAATTTTCAAAGTTCAAAAAGACAGATAGTTATTACCCACAAAATAGGTTATCACTAGCATCTACCATATGTCTACTGTAGGGTGGCATCATTTGCAACATTGATTTTTTTAAGGACCAGTCCTGTTCTGACATGGCTTTCAGGGGCCTGTATGTTAGATACCCCCATAAATGATTCCATCTAAGAAACTACATCCCTTATAGAATTCAAAACCACATTTAAAAAGTTTATTAACCCAATCGGTGTGTCACAGAAGTTAAAAAAAATTGGATGAGAAATTTCAAAATTTCACTAATTTTGCAGATTTTAAATTTTTATACAGTATCTACTAGAACACAGTAAATGTGACCAGGGAAATGAAACTTAATATCGATTCCCTTAGTTCTACCATTTTTAGAGATATCCCATATGTGGCCCTAGTGCGCTATTTGGCTCAACCACAAGCCTTAGAATAGGAAGAGCAGCTACCGGACTTTGGGGTCTTATTTTCATTATGATTTTCTATAGGCACCATTTCAGGTTTGCAGACACCCTAGGTTGCTAAAACGTAATAAATACATCTAAAAAGAATGTATACCCCATAAGGAATATATCCACGGGTTTTGTTTGTATATCGTGCACCACATGTGTTAACTAATTTTTTTTTTAGCTTTTGGATGGTAAAATTAAAAAAAAAAAAATTCCAACAATTTAAGCTGAAAATGGAATCCTGGAAAAAAAAACCACCCCAAAATTAGTTACGCAATTCCTTCCAAGTTCGGAAAAACCCTTTATGTGGGTGTAGACTGCTGTTTGGGTGCATGGTGCATATACCCCAAAGGGAAAATGGGCTCACCTTAGGTCTTCTGGCTATCCGTATGATAGAATCCTTCGCTAGTGTTCATTCAGCGGGGCCAGGACAAAACTGCAGCTCCACAGTGTAAGACGCTCACGTTCCGGTGCAATCACCTGCGCTTCGCTCAGCTGAGCGGATGGCTCAGCGCAAAAAACTCCCAAAGTCCCGGCACTCCTACGCTTGTGAATGAATAGACTTTATTGCATAAAAGTTTTACAGCAGCGGTAACACCACGACAGATGAAAGGGCTGGTTACAGCCGACGCGTTTCAGGCTACAATAGCCCTTGTTCACGGCTAGTGGAACAGTGATACATGCATCGTTTAAAAACATGTTAAAAACCAAATCAGCTACTTTCAATTAGTTGTGACACTATCTTGACGTCACATTCCCTGGATAGGTAATCTATACGAATACATGGCAATTCGATACATATTATCTATATAAACATATCAATGTATCAAGAATAATAGTTACGCTCCTATAATTTAGTCCACAGGTGCTCTTAGTGTTTTAATTTTAAAATCCAAAAAGCTTCCCTTTTGCCTAAGTTTTCCTATCCAAATTGCCTCCCGATAAGGTTTCTCTATAGCTTCTTATTGCATAAAACTTGAAATCTGTTATGTCTCCATGGTGATTCTGAATAAAATGTTTTTGCGGCTCCTGAGACTTGACCTATACATTTTTTGATACTTACTGAGGTGTTCACTGATTCTTATTTTGAGTTTTCGTTATGGTACTGCGACGTATTTCATGTTACATGCTGTGCATTCGATAACAATATTACATTGGTGGCTATCGCAGTTTAGGAATTGTTGAATAGTGTAACTATTTACTTCATCAGTATCACTAAATGACTTCATTTTTTTACACAATTTGGGTGCATGGCAGGGTGTACAAGGGACGGAGCGCTATTTGCCTTTTGGAAGGTAGATTTTGGTGGGTACTATGTCACATTTGCAAAGCTCTTAAAGTACCGGAACAGGTGAAACTTTCCAGAACTCACCCCATTTTGGATTAAATGCCCCTCATGGATCTCAACTAGGAGTGCATTGTGCATTTTGATTGCACAGTTGTTCCACAGTTTTATTAGCACTGGGCCGTTGAAATGGCGGGGAAAAAAATGCAGTACTGGCACAGTTTTTTGGTCCTTCATTTTCCAGTGCGCTGCACGGCTTAAGTGACATGATAACTTTAATATGTGGGTCGGTACAGATACAATGATATAGATTTTATATAGTTTTTTATGTTTTATTACTTTTACACAATAGGGAAGATCTCTCGTTGAGGAGAGCACCGAATGAACGGCATCGCTCTGCTCTGCAAAGATGAGGGACAAAAATCCCGAAACAGTGTTGTCTGCAGATGAGAGATGCTGGCTTGGCTAAAATCCCTTTTGCTTTCTCAAGACTCGGTGGGTCAAAAGCAAATTGAGGATTTGTTACATCCAACAGAGGGCACTTTGGGCTTCTCAGCCCCTTTCCCATAATGCCTTGTATTTTACACAATAGAAATGCATTTATAAAACATTGTGTTTTTATGTTGTCATAGTCTCATAGCCATACATTTTTTTTTATATTTCTGCATATCGAGACGATTAAGGGCGTTTTTTTTTTGCAGGATAAGTTGATGTTTTTATTGCTACCATTTTGGGGCTCATGTGACTCTTTGATTGCTTTTTATTAAGGTGATGCATTTTGAACACAATGCAGCAATCCTGGTAATGTTTTTTATTTTTATTTTTTACAGCGGTCATTGTGTGGTGTTAATGACATGCTAGCTTTACTCAACAGGTCGATACAATCACAGTGATAACAAATTTGTATTTTTATGTTTTACTGCTTTTACACAATAAAACCACTTTTATTCAAAAAAAAAACACATTTTTGCATTGCCATGGTCTGAGAGCCATTACTTTTTTATTATGCTGTGTACGGAGATGTGTATGGGATTGTTTTTTGCGGGATGAGTTGATATTTTATTGGTATCATTTATGGAGGGACAAGGCTTTTTGATCGCTTTTAAATTCATTTTTTGGAAGCCAAGGTAAAGAAAATACTGCAATCCTAGTAGTGTTTTTTATTTTTAACAGCACTCCCAGTGCAGTATACGTGACAAGTTAGTTTTACTTTGTGGGTCAATACAATTATGGCAATACCCAAGTTATATATTTTTTTGTGTTTTTATTACGTAAAACAATATTTATGCATCACTCTTCTGATAGCTATAACTTTTTTATTTTTCCATATACAGAGCGTGTATATAAGGGCTTTTTTTGCAGGATGAACTGATGTTTCAATTGGTACCACTTTGGCATTTATATGACTTTTTGATCATTTTATTCTATTTATGTGCTGTGGGATGAGTGAAAAATCGCAATTCTGTGACTTTTTTTTCCTATGGTGTTCATCGCGCAGGTTAAATAACATGAAAGATTTATAGGGTAGGTCATTACGCACGCAGCGATATCAAATATGCATACTTTATTTTATTTTTGTGTTTTGCTTTGTTTTTACTGTTTTTGTACTTTTTTGTACTTTCATTTCACTTTTCCCCATAGGGGACATGTATCAATGATCTTCAGATCGCTGATACAATGGAGAACAGTACACAGCATTGCTGCTGTGTACTTATCTCCATGGCAACTGTCAATCACTGTGCCCGGCCATGCCCACAGGGCATGGCAGGGCATAGTGATGTCACTGGCAGTCCGAGAAATCTAACAAAGACTTCCAAGGCTGTCAGGTAAGACAGCAGCAGAGAGAGCTCCCTCCTTCTGTCTTTCCCTTAGCTGCCGCGATCACAATATATCATGGCAGTTAAGGGGTTAATCACCCGCGGCTGGAGCTCACTCCGGCCGCAGATGATGCAGCATGAGGCCAGCTGTGATATACAGTTGGTCCCATGGTGCGATTGTGCAAGCTCCGCTTGTGAGCTTGCATGATACTCATGACATATCCATACATCAAATTGAGGGAACCCCTTCCTGACCATGATGTATGGGTAGGTCAAATATCAGTAAGGGTTAAATGGTCAGTGGTTAGCAATCCCACCGGGGACTGTATTTACATGGAGTTTGTATGTTCTTCCTGTGTTTGCATGGGTTTTCTCCAGGTACTCCGGTTTCCCCCACACTTACAAAAACATACTCATAAATTAATCTCGAATTTAGACTGTGAGCCCAAATAGGGAAATAAACCAATGTGAATAATGGCAATCTCTGTACGCACTGTGGAATATAACAGCGCTATATAAATGAATACAATAAATAAACAAGAGGAATTTTTTTGGACATACTCTACAGTGTTATTAAATGCACCATCTTACAACCAGGGCTCTACTGAGTTATTTATGGGGAGAACTGTCAGGACTAACCACATAACGGTGTTGAGGCCCAGTTTTCAACCCCCGATATTTGGCCTACCCAAAAGTCCCGCTGCAGCCCTTGCAATCTTCAGTTTTCCTGGAGCTCCATCACTGTCTTGGAAAGACTGTGGACAAGTCTACAGTTTCATACAGGTAATGCAACCCATCTTCACATTTCTTGCATAGGCCAGAAGGGAAAGCCAAAAATGTGACCTTGGTGGTGGAGCTCTAGCCTGGATTTGTGAACAAATCTGTCTAGCAAAGCCTACATTAGAGGCTCCTCTTCGTGGATGAGCAACTCTGTCCAGATTTACCTATCTAACCTTGCCCCAGGTCAGTGTGATCCCTTAGGACTGGTTTACATCCCCACACTATACATTCAGATTAATATTTGGATGTGTCTAATATGATTAATTTTACATAGGGGACACAGTGGCGGACACATTTGGCTTTTGTCAGTATAAAATTACTATAAAGCATCACAATATGTTGTTCTGGTCCGTGTTCCATACTAGGACATTATACTCAAGCTGATCTGTTGCTTGGCCCGTGCATCAACAGGCACCATTTGGATCACTGTGATTGCAGAAAATGCTCTGCAATACTTAAATTCTAAAACTACACTAAACACTTCTGAGCCATGAGAGTGTAGTAAGGGGAGCCCCACCATAATTATGTGGCATAGAATCCCTGTGCTGTATTGGTAATACTGATGCTATAATAAGCAAGTGACTCTCACTTCTCCCTTCTACCTCTACTATACAGGTGCTCGTGTTACCTTTCGTTTTCTGTTTTAATGTATGACATGGAGTGCTACAAAAAAAAAACACAGTCTGGTCTATGATACTCGGGCCAGATAACCCACAGAACCATAAAGGGATTGTCTACTTTATAATGTGTTTATAATGTTTTTATTTATCATGTATGTAACAGAAAATCACACAATTTACTAATATACGTTTATTAAAGATTGTGCTCCTGTACGTCTATTTTACCAATGCAGTAGGCCCCTATCCCAGGGGCGTTGCTAGGGTCCCAGAACATCCAGGGCCCGGGGCCCTGTGTTAAGTTTTTCTCTGTAGGGCAGGGTTCACACGGCATTTTTCACGCCCCATGAACTGCAGCATGGATTTTTACAGAGAAAAAACTGTGGCCGGTGCGTCCCTCTGAAGCTCTCACCTTTATTTATTCTCCACAGAAAAGGTAATCATAGTTCTCAGTGAGAGCTATGATTCCCATAATGTCGGCCCGTACGTCGGGCGTATTGAAGCACAATTACCCGCCGAAGTACAGAAAGACATTACGTTGTGTGAACATACACATCGTATTTGTGGGGAAGAACTGTGCTGTAATGTGCCCAAAGTGCGCCCCGCAAATACGGTAAAATCATAGCGGTGAGTGCTATGGTTACCTGTTTTCCCTGCACACAGAACTCACCCATAAAAATAAGTGACCTCCCGTTTCTAATAAGGGGACTGTCACTTCTCTCCTTCAGCGTACAATATCATTGTTTTGTACATTGACATGATAATTCATAGCTCTCTATGAGAGCTATGAATTACACAATTGGGGAGGTGCACATTTCGGGTGTATTAAAGCGCAAATACACCACAAAATGCGCCCCGCAATTATACCGTGTGAACGTACCCTTTGTCTGTCAGCAGCTAGAAACATACACAACCCTGACAAATGACAGGTATAAAAAAATTATATTCAGATACAATTCATCATCAGGTTGTAGTTAACATGTATAAAGGACAGAACAGGCAGGATTATGTTTAGTGACACAAATGGGGCAATATTGTTGATATGTGTGTTTATACACATAAACACACATATATACAGTACATACACATGTACACACACACACACACATAGATATATCCATCATGTGACCCCTGTTATCCGGGTAACAACAGTAGATTATGAAGGAGCAGTACTTCTCCAGTATTACTGCAGCATCTTGTCTTATGTCTGTCAGTGTCTGTGGAGAAGTTGCTCACACATTCTTCTCTTGTTTAATCTTTCTACTTTTTTTTTCTTTTTTTTTTGTTAGTTAATTTTATTAACATCATTACATCCCATGGAGTGACAGCAGTTATATAAGTGACTACATACAATGAAGGAGTTGCTGTAATAACTAGATTAATTATTTCGCCATTATTCCTATTCCGCTACCACATAGATGTCATGTGACCTTGCTGCCAACTGACTGCCAGGAGGTCACATGACTGTTTAGTCCATACCATTACTACATGGCAGCCATGACTATGGGTATAAATGTGGGTAATACCATTTTTTTTATTTCTAGGTAGGGGCCGACTGCAATGATATAAAAGAGGTACAGGAGCAGAATTTTTAATAAATGTGTATACTAAAATTGTGTAATTTCCTATGATATAATATAGACATTATAAACACATTTTAAAGTGGGCGACCCCTTTAAGCTCACTAATTCTGAAGAACCTGCCAAAAGCTTACCATTAGACCTTTTTTGATTTTACAACATCTTCTTCCAAGGACCAACATTGGCTAACATGGCTTCTTCACATCCTTCGACAGGAAAATTTAATACCCCAGAAATGCTGGGATGACACACTCCTCATCGCACACTTTTCTCCGCTTTTACAACTAAAGAAACCAAGTTAAAATTTAGAAATATGGGGCGACATGGATGCATCCTGGCATTGACAGGCCAGTGCTAAATAGCTTTAAGACAGTGTAGAAGGTGCCAGAATGTATGAACCTGTTCTTCTGCAGGTCATGCATACAGGCGCAGTCTAGTGCCAATGCGACAAGTCTGGCTCAGGCAGACCACTTTTAACTTGGTCTGGCTGTTCTAACTGTAATGCGTCTAGGTTTGGCGTCAAATATTCATGAATGTGTCTAATCCTATGAATGTGGTGCGACACACCCCCAGAACACCCCTAATATTTGGCACATTAAAAAGTGTCTTTGACATGTTACAAAGGCACTTATTGCACCAAGGTTTTGAGTGCATCTGTTCATACATTCTTTTTGGCTCAAAGTACACCAGAAAACTGGCGCAGCCCCATACTTACATGTCGCCCAGGGTCTTTTGCATTGATTTATTACAGTCTAAAACGCACACCACAGTGGCAAAGTTAATTAAGGTGCTGACAGCGTCTCCAGTGCAAATGCTGGTTCTGCACTCCACCCATCCATTTGAGACTGTTTTTAACAGAGTATAGCTGGAACTCACCCTGAAAATTATGAAGGCCTTGTCTGGGAACTAAGAGAAGCAAAGTCTGTGTAGAGTAGGTTCCCAACAGAAATGAGGTCACTTTGCCCTTGGTGAATTAGCTCACATATTTTGATCAAAATATGCACTATGAACCTGGGAAGAGGGTCATGTAACGCACCTAACTTACTGAGAATTTCACATTTCACAAAGTTACATTAAAACTAGGCACACCATTGTTTTTCTTGTTAAATTCTCAGTAAGTTTGATGTGTTACATGACCCTCTTCCCATTGGAAAAAATAAAGTTGGATCCAAAATGGTCAACTTCAAAATGGCTGCCATGGTCATCACCCAACTTGAAAAGTTTTCCCCCTCCCATATACTAATGTGTCACAAACAGGAAGTTTCTATCACCCACCATTCCCATTTTATTTAGGTGTATCCATATAAAGGGCCCACCCTGTATGTTCACACATACCCTAGCATTTGCAGAGTGCTGCTTTGTTTATTTTGTGTTTGCATTTGAATTGCAGCCATGACACCATGCACCTGCTCAATTTACTTCTTGTTGATTGGAGGTGCTGATCATTTCTTCTTTCTTAGCATCTTCAGCCTTTACACACAATTGGAAGTGACTAACTTTAAAGTGAAAGATTTGGAGAATAGGTCACAAAAGGTAAATTTCCACATTTGTGATTTACCAGAATTTATTTAGGATTTGGAATGGACTTAAAAAAAAAAATATGAAAATGACTTTGTCCCAAGGTGTTACAATGTCAGGACTTGAATCCAGAGACTCCTGTGTCCCAGACCACAGCTGTGCCACTGGGCTATTTAGCTGTATGAAGAGCTCCTGTGCTGAACCTTAGCCTAGTTCCCTGTTCTTCCAGTTCTTCTGGTTTACTCCATCCCTTTTCCCTAATTGAACGTCCTATTTAAGGGCAACCTTGCACTTCCTTCCTTATGAGATTATTGTGCTCTCAGCCTGTTATCAAGTTTGTGGCTCCTGATGTCTGTTGTGTACTAAATATTGGCTTCCATCTAACTATGCTACCTGCCTGCTCCTCAAATACAAGCGCTGCTCTCACATGTACCGACCTCTGGCTCTACTGATAACGCCTTCTGCATGTGAATACCCTAGTACAGGGGTGTCAAACTGGCGGCCCTCCAGCTGTTGGTAAACTACAACTCCCATCATGCCCACTGTTATAGATTATACAAATGCATGATGGGAGTTGTAGTTTCCCAACAGTTGGAGGGCTGCCAGTTTGACACCTTTGCCCTAGTAGTTGCATTAAAAAAACTCCAAACCAGATCCAGACCATTACATACTACGAAGTAAAGTAATATCTTGGTCATTTAATTGTGTGTGAATGTACCCTAACCAGGCGACTACCATCACTTTGAGCCTAAGTATTGTGCAGAGTCCTTCTGTGTTGTGCTCATGCCCTCTGTGTTTCAGGTTCCTGAGACCCTAGACGGTTTGTGATCCCCGCTGGTTACTGACCTCTGCCGGTCTCCTGGGTTCGGTCATTGCCTCTGTCCTCCAGATTCTGCACCTATGGTTCACATCTGCTGGGATCCTGGTATCCTGCCTTGGTCTGATATCCTGTTCCCTGTCTTCTGCTGCTGGTGTTCACATCCCTCCCGGTTATGGTTATTCTGCATCCTCAGTTTGCTGTCTATGAGTACCCTGCTGCCTGCAGCCTCGTCACTACTTCATTCCACTGCTCCAGTTCCAAGCCCGCTGGTGTCATCTGTTGATCTGGTTCCATGTCCACTGGTGTCTGGTGTGAGTCCAACTGCCTTGGCTCATGGTATGTACCGTCTGCTGGTCTGGAATCAAGAGTTGCCAGTTCGGCTCATCGGCTGGTCTGGAATCCAAAGTTCCCATTGCCACCTACCTGCTGTTCCTTCTCCAGTGTTCCTGTGTGTTCCTGCACTCCTAGTGTTCTCATGTCCCTGTTTGCTGTAGTTCTATGCTCCTGGCTTCTCTGCCTGCACTACTTTAGTCAGTCGGTGTCCTGTTCTTGTCCTGTACGTCCCCGGTTATGTCTGGTCAGGCAACTGCCAGTCACAGTCCCAACATTCCACATCATATCTCCCAGAGACATTTCACAGACTGTCTGTCCATTTTCCTGTTTCCTTGTCATCTTGCAAATAAAGGCTTCTGAACTGTGATATGCTCACTGACACAATTACAGATGTTTTGGTTTCCTTTATGTTTTTTTTTTGTTTCCAAAATTTACCAAGTTTGGTTGTTTGAAGACATGCTCAAAACTCTTCTCTCCCACACTGAGGACTCTTTATTTATAGGTAGAGTTCTAATTCTAAGGCTATGTTCACACGGCTTAAATTGGACGTATTTCAATCCGTAATTACTCGCCGGAGTGCGCAAATTACGTCTGGAATACGTCCAAGTCATTACGGTAATCCACAGTTCTCATAGAGAACTATGGATTACGTCCAATCTAACTGCTCGGCGAAGCCGCCGGGCGGTGAGAAATTTGACTTGTGAATTACCAGCGGCGTATACGCGCCGCTGGTAATGTAAGTCTATGGGCCGGCGAGGGGCCGGCCCCCCGCCCCCGTCCACATCGTGTAATTGCGGGGAGTAATTACGCCCTGCAAATACACCGTATGAACCTAGCCTAAGTGGAATTCTTATTTGTAAATTCTATTATGATAGATTATGTTCTGGATATGTGGCATCACTATAGCCCTACCAAGAAAGACTATTCCATTAAGGCACCATTCACATCAGGTATTTGTCTACTGTTCACAATATCTGTAAGGATGCTTTGAAAAATTTATCACAATGGATACTGTGGCAGAGCTGTGAAAGGACCATAGAGATTTATGAGATAAACTTTGTTGAATTGGATTACACTCCATCTATTTATCAAACATATGTGCTTTGTGCAGCAGACACAAATGCATAGTCGACTGTACTTTTGTGTATAATGCAGAATGCATATACATACCTCTAGTTTATTACCACAAGTGGTCTCAACTAAGAAAAAAACTTTTTTTTTCATTTGACTATAATATGGTTGCAGTGGGATTTCATCATCTTTGGGAAAAGCCCAATAATTTTTACAGGAAGTTAAGCAACTCATGGTAAGGTGATTGAAGTTAGCCCAGAAGGAAAATCTTTGTCTAAGGGAATAGATGCAGGGTTTCCTTCTGGGATAACAGAAATATTACCCGACACCATTTTTTCTGTCTTTTATTCAGTGTATAATGCGCCTGAATATATGAGAGTGGTGAATGTGCGCTCATAAATGGCACCTAAGGTTTAAGGCGCCTTACATCTGTGTTTGGTGCACCATGGAACTATGGTGCATTAGTAATGTGCCAAACATGTGTATGTGACATTTATCAATAGCCGGCACACCACAGGTGTTGCTGAGACTTGTGGTGCAACATGCAAGATCGGTATCATAGTTTCTATTCACTGACATGCTATTCTAACACCTTTTCTTTTATTTCTAGCCTGCTATGATGTGTTTGTAATCACTGATAATACTACGCTAACTCCGTGAATACTCAATTGAGAACGGGATTTATGGTAGATGCTTTATTGGTTTAATTCATTTATATTATTTAATTTTAAATTAATTTTAGATTATATAAATCTTAAATACATTTTAGAGGAGATAATTTTATCTTTTTGGGATCTTATGTCATTTTATATCATATAATTTATTATGAAATTTATATAATTTAATTTTATATAATTTGATAATTATTATAAATTACTTTTTATTATTGTAATGGTGTAAGTTGAGAAATAAGGGACATTTTGTGCCCTAATGGCAAATCTAGTTCCACTATTACTACTCAGGCTCAGTTAGACCACATTGAAATAGGTTTGCCTGTTCCAGCAGAAATGCGCCTAGTTTTGCCGAACCGGATTCATATGTGTCTAATAGTATGAATGTGGTGTGAAACGCATCCATAACGCCCCCACGTCTTTGGTGCATTACAAAGTGTCAGGAGAGGCGTACAATGCGCTAAACATGTTCGTTCGACGTGTCATACAGCGGGAAAGTAGGCAGACTAATCACTTTTGGCACATTTAACGTCAGAACATTAAAACTGACCCCTTCATACATGTCACCCTAAGGCCCCGTTCACACGGCTAATTGCCGGCGTAATTGCGGGGACGGATTTCGCCACGCAATTACGCCGGCAGCCGTGCAGCGGGACGAGGCCGGGTCCGGCAACTCGCCGGCCCCATAGACTGTCATTATCTATGGCGCGTACGCACCGTAAATAATTGACATGTCCCTTTCTCCGCCCGCGGAGGATTCGCCGAGCAGGGAGAGGAGACTTAATCCATAGTTCTGTACGAGAACTGTGGATTACCGTAATGAAAGGGACGGATTGGAGCCGTACTACAGCGCAAATATGGCGCACAGTACGGCTCCAATCAGCGCCCAAATAAGCCGTGTGAACAAGGGCTAACTGTTTAATCCAGTCAAGATGTGATGACCGTACCACCCATGAATAGGTAATGAAAGCTTTTGGTTCTCTTAGTTGGGAGAACCTATTTCTTGTTTCACATCATCGGGGTGTAAAGGATGCCCTAGTCTCACCCTGACTTGCCCTCTAGGCAGAGCATGCGTCCCAAGAAGGGTGACCATGCACTCGAACCTCTTTCAAAAATACACCCTAGTAAACGGTTGACAAACAGAAGATAAATGGAAGACAAACGGGAAACAGACTCAAACAGACAACAAATAGAGGATAGTCAGACTGGCCGAGGTCAAACTAGGAGTATGCATAGTACTTAAGGAAAAGACGAGAGAGTAACCAGGAAGACAGTCCAAAATTCAGAGAACCAGCGAAACAACACAACAAAGCAAAAAACAAACAGCTAGGACACAAGAAGTTATCACCAGCAGGGCCAGGCCGACAGGAAGAGATTTAAATACCCGCCCCAGCCAGGGATTGTCTCAAGTGCTTAACCCCTCAAGCACAGAGCCGCACCCTGGCTGAGGCTGCACCAAAATCCTTAAAGGGCCATTAGTGCATTCCTGACACAAGGTCTTAGTTTGAGTTTTACGGGGTCTTATATAAATGGATGTGTTTTGTAGAGGTGCAGTGGCCAGAGTGAACATTAGAGACTGCGAGTCAGACATTATTAATATTTGTAGTTGTACCAGGCAAAGATGCACATTATCACCATCACATATTGCCCATACTGTTCGTATCTGCATAAACCCTCTTTCAAACATTTTGTTAGTATCACAGGTATCACAATAACTTCAAAGGATGACATATTGGTTATGATTTTCTCTCCTATCCTCTATGGTAAGGATAAATAATCGATACAGCTTTTGCCTATGATCAATAGTTATACTTTTGTATTCTCATGGTATATATATGTGTATACTACTTTATCATGCAATATTAATTGTTTTTCACATAATCTTGGCTAAATGTTGTAGACTTGAATCTAGCTGGTTTTATCTTATGCCAAACTGAAGAGCTAGTGAAGGTTATGGATAAGAAAAGCAAGTCCATGATGGGCAAAGAAGGACCTCATGTGTATTATTTAGCATTCCAACAGAAGGCAGATTGAAGTATTTACAAGGAACACGTTGCATCGTCAGGGAGGCTTGGGAATTACTTAAATGATAAAATATTACCAGACAGCCAGATTGGCTCCAGTTATGCAGGTTAATGCAATATTTTATGTCACTCAGTGGGTGGCTATAGAGGCCAGTGCTTTCCCTTATATTCCATTGGTGCTCTTCTTCTGTTCTTGCTTTAAAAAAAAAAAAAAAAAGACCTTTTTATGTTTGGCTCTTTTTCATTCTCTTTCTTTGTAGAACAGACTGCGCGTTATATAGCATTTGGAATTAGCATATAGGACATTGTTCCTGATATTCACAAATTTGGGCATCAGACTTTTTGTTTGAAGCCCTCACAATTTTTCTAGTGGATCAACAAAGAGTTTTTGAAAATTATTAATTTTATTGACAAACTGAAGGTAAAATCTCATGTTTTATTCTCCACTATTCACAAATTACCAGACTGCACAAAAATTTAATTTTCTACAAATATCACAAGTCTTAAATCTGACACTCTTGACAGTACAATGAGTATCTCATTTAAATCTATGATCAATAGAGGTTTGAGCAGTATAGTTCTGATTTCTGCTATATACAATGATATTTTCCTTCCTTCAGCAAGTTACCCGCGGCCAAAACCTCGTCGAACCTCGCCGCAAACTCGCGTCTCCCGACGCGGGTTTGCAGCGCGGGCGCTGCGCGTGGTCTCGTCGTGGGTGGTTTGGGGCATGGTTTGCCCCAATGCAAATTAATAGCACCACCCACAGTACCACCCGCGGCAGCACGGCGCGGCCGCCGCGCATAGCACTCCCTGTCAAGAATTGACAGGATAGTTCTCTACATGCGCGAGTTTGGCCGCGGCCCCGAAGCTGTGGCCAAACCCGCGGCTTTTGAATATTAACGCGGTTTCCAATAGGAAACCATGTTAATAAACTAGGCGCGATTTGGGCGCGGTTTTGGCCGCGGAAACCGCGCCGGAACCTGCGGCCAAAAGCCGCGGCCAAAACCGTGCCCCAATCCGCCGTGTGAACAGGGCCTTACACATGCAATTCAGAGGAAGACATGGACAGAATACTTGAGGTTTGACATTGGGCTAAAATGGCTATCACCACACCCAAAAGGTCTATCAGTACGTACTTGGTTGAAATTGGTTTAAAAAATCTGGCTTTGAAAGTATTTGGTTTCCACCAGAATTTTACATATATTTCCAGGTGCCTTCCCTATTGGTTTTAGTTGTGGTGGTAATAAAGGTTCCAAGTACCACATGTTGTGGAAATGTCCTAACATTTATAGATTTTGGATTAAGAACCACAAACAAGCTTTGTGGATTGATATTAGTCTAAATATACCTATAGTTACCAAGGGATAATTTATTTAATCTTTTTTTCCCACTTAACTAGCTATAGTTCAGACCTGGAAAACCTGCTTGAGGCCCCTAAAACTAGTCAATAAAAAATTTGAATGGATAATCATGAATGACAGGTCCTATATGATCATACTGAATTTTATGTCGCATGGCAACCATGAATGACTTACCTGGAAAAGTTCTCTCAATACACATTATAACAGTATCTCTTTTTTTCTGGTCTCAAATAATTATTACTAGTGTTGATTGAACAGTAAAAAGTTCTAGTTCGATTAGAACCTTGAACTTTTGTGAGTTCGGTTCAAAGTTCTATTCAAACTTGAACTTCGAACCACATTAAAGTCTATGGGAGATGTTCTGGTTATTTTTATACCTATACAGATGAGGAGAAGCTGGAATTACCATCCATCACCACTTAGTGAAGAAGATTTGACTCTAAGGCCGTGTTCACACGGCTTATTCACGGCGGATTTGTGAGCCAGATTGCGCTCGCAAATCCGGCGTGAATTTAAAGGGGGGGGGGCGGGGCCGGAGCGCGGTGGGGGCGCCCTCCCCGGCCCCATAGACAATGCATTATCTACGGCGCGTCCGCGCCGTAAATAATGTGCATGTCACTTTCTCCCCCCGCGGCGGATTCGTCGAGCGGGGAGGAGCGACGGAATCCCCTGTTCTCTATGAGAGCAGTGGATTACCGTTTAAATTTCTCTGACGGATTGGCGCCGTACTGCAGCGCAAATCCGGCGCGGGGTACGGCGCCAATCCGCGGACAAATAAGCCGTGTGAACGAGGCCTAAGAGTGACAGCTTGCAAGCATGGGCAAAGCTATAGGAGGTGCAGCGGTAACAGCTGTTAGTGGGCCTTGCATTCTGAGGTGGCCCAAAAGCCCCTTTGACACATAGATTTGGAAATGGTGTGTTATACAATTACTAAACCCCCAAAACTGCAAAAATTAACTTTTGGTCATGAGTATGATTTAGCAAATCCAAGCACTCTCTTATAAATTTATATCATGTATATGAGAGTAAGGCGTTTATGTGACCCTGCAAATGTGGCCAAATAACAGCTTCTGGGTTGTGGGAAAGATGCTGCAGCAATACCAAATTCCCTAATATTGATGTCTAGGAGAGGAAAATGTTATCTAACTAAGAGAGTCTGTATAGTACAAGGGTGAGCTGAAAAGGGGCATTCAGAACGCAATACAGTGAAATATGTATAATATGGTCATGTGATTTTAGCAGCCAATGAGAGCCCTACACCTACACCTCAGCAATGATGTTTTTGACACTTCTCTGTGCCCTGCACAAGATTGAATGGCCACCAAAAGTGCAGAAAGGTGATTGGGTAGCCGCCAAAAGTGCAGAAAGCCACTGAAAACTGAAAATAACGTGTCAAACTAGAATAATAAAATTTCGGTTTGGTTCGAGTTCTAAAAATTCGAAAAGTTCTACTAGAACTTAAAGGGGTTTTATCGTTACAAAGATCATGTCTCAGATTATGGGGACAGTAAAAATAAGCACTTTTGTAATTGGGTTGCATTACCTCTGTCACTTGGTTTAGTAGTAAATCTGTCTTCTATTTCTGCTGTTGCTGGTCAGAACGCCCCCTGGTCGATTCCTTTTGCCCCAGACACGCCCCTGCACTGTGATTGGCTGGCTGACATTTCATTCAGCCTGTTGGGATATGCCCCTAGACGGAAACATCTGGCCACGCCCCTGCGCTGTGATTGGCTGCCTGCACACTCTGTATGTACTCCCCTCTGAGCTGTTAAAATCGATAGTGAAACCAGAGTCTGCTGGCTCTATGTACATCCCAGCTAGAGATGGGCGAATTGATTCTAACGAAGTGGAATTCGTTTAGAATTTCGGGAAAATTTCGGTTAAACGAAGGGAAGTTTGGGGATTCGGGTGAACGAAGTGTGCTTTTGATTGTAAAAGGCCTGAGAATGCCTTTAATGGGGCAAAGATCGGGGGGAAAGAAGGGCAAGCCTGCTGACATGTCAGAATGAAGCCAATCAAGCCGGGGGATTTGTGACGTCCCCCATACTTTAAAAAGTCCGGGGCGCGCCGGGAGCTCACATCCCCCCCACATACTGATCGGGAAGGTGCCCCGTGGCTGCTTGTAATACCCTTTTACTAAAGAACGATTTTTATAAGTGATTTTGGGGGTGTCTAGCTTGTCTCAAAACTGCTCTCTTAACTTTCTATTTTGATTTTGTGGGGTATTGGATCTAAAACCCAGTGTGCGTCCTGCGTGCTATACATTCAATATAAGTGGGATCTAAGCCATTCCCGTTGATTCATTTAAAAAAACAGCGTTTTTACAAAACAAATAAACTTTATTTTTGGTCTCAATTCTATTGCGCAATTTACATCCGGGGTTTAATTAAACATTGTTTTGTGGGTGCTGACCCAAGAAACCGTCATTTTCACGCCCAAAAAAAAAAATTTTTTTGTAGCATAATTACAAACGAAGTTAATTTCAAATTTTTTCTTTGTTGTTGGGGTAGAAAACCGCAAATTTTAACACTACAAAGCTTAGTTTTGGTGGCCAAGTTTTGGGGCAATTTCATCCAGGGGTTAATTAAGCGTTGTTTTGCTGGGGTGGACCCCAAGAAACCGTCATTTTCGACCCAAAAAAATATACATTTTTTCCCCGTAGCATAATTCACAAGGAAAGGTTTAATTACAAAATTTTTTCTTGTTGTGTGGCGAGAAAAAACGCAATTGTAAACGCTCAAAGCTACTATTTGTGGGGCCCCTTGTTTGGTGCAATTTTAAACCCGGGGTTTAATTTTAACGTTTTTTTTGTGGTGTGGACCCAAAAACCATATTTTCAATGCCAAAAAACATAATTTTTTCCTGTAGCAAATTACAAGCAAAGGGTTAATTACAATTTTATTTTTTGTTGTGGCGTAGAAAACCGCAAATTTTAAAAACACTAAAAGTAAGTTTGTTGGGGGCCCAATTTTTTGGCGCAATTTAAACAGGGGGTTTTTAAGCTTTTTTTTGCTGTTGTGCTGACACAAGAAACCGTCATTTTCGACGCCAAAATATAACATTTTTCCTTAGATA